>PVIW01015043.1:0-21067 GCA_004026585.1 Noctilio leporinus | reverse complement strand
AAGTAATGGGAAACAAAAGTCTGCAACCAAGAATACTCTACTGAGCAAGGCTATCATTTGAAATGGAAGGGGAAATAAGAAGTTTCCCAGACAAAAGAAAACCAAAAGAATACATCTTTACCAAACCAGCATTGCAAAAAATGCTAAAGGGTCAGCTTTAAAAAAAAAAAAAAAAAAAAGAAGAAGAATCAGAAGGAACCAAAGAGGAACGCAGGTACAAAGTGGGAAAATGGCACTAAATAAGTATCAATCAATAATAACCTTAAATATAAATGGATTAAATGAACCAATCAAAGACATAGGGTATTGAAGGAATAAGAAAACATGACCCACGTATATTCTGTCTTCAAGAGACCCACCTCAGAACGAAAGATTGATACAGATGGAAAGTAAATGGATGGAAAAAATATATATTAAGCAAATGGAAATGAAAAAACAGCTGGAGTAGCAATATTTATTTCAGACAAAATAAATTTTACTATGAAGGCCACAAAAAGATATAAAAAAGCACATTTTATAATACTTAAGGGAACAATCCATCAAGAAGATATAACTGTGGTAAACATATTTGAACCCGATGTAGGAGCTCCGAAATATATAAGGAAAATCTTGGAGGACTTCAAGAAGGATATAGACAGCAACACACTAATAGTAGGGAATTTTAATACCCCATTATCAACAACGGACAGATCTTCCAAACAAAATATCACCAAGGATGTTTTGGCACTGAACAACACTCTACAAAATATAGACCTAACTGATATATATATAGAACCTTTCACCCCAAAGAAGCAAAATACACATTGTTTTCAAATGCACATGGAACATTCCCTAAGATAGACTACATGGTAGGTCACAAGACAAGCCACAAATACAGGAAAATTGAAATCATATCAAACATCTTCTCAATTCACAATGGCTTGAAACTAGAAACCAATCTCAAGGGAAAATAAAAAACACTCTAACTCATGGAGACTGAATAACATGTTTTTAAGTAACGAATGGGTTAACAATAAAATCAAAGATGAAATAAAAAAGTTTCTGGAAACACATGGACATGGACAACAAATGGGATTAACTTTGGTGGGGAGTGGGTGGGTGGGGAAGGTGACAGAGGGGAGTATATAGGGGATGGATGCAATACAACAACAATAAAATAAATTAAAAAATAAAGTGTAATAATAAAAATAAGTTTCTGAAAACAAATGACAATGAACATGCTACAGTCCAAAACCTATGGAACATAGCAGTCCTCAGAGGGAAATTTATAGCAATACTTGCTTGCCTAAAAACGTCAGAAGATTCTTATACAAATAACCTCACTATAAAGGTGCAAGAACTAGAGGAGCAAAAATGATCAAAGCCCAGATCAAGTAGAAGAAAGGAAATCATCAAGATCAAAGCAGAATTAAATAACTTAGAGACTCAAACTACAATTCAAAGAATCAATGTCTAAAACTGGTTCTTTGAAAACATAAACAAAATTGCAAGCTTTATCCAGACTCATCAAGAAAAAGAGAGACAGGACCCAAATAAATAGGATCAGAAATGACAGAGGAGAAATCACAGCTGATACTTCAGAAATATAAATGATTGTAAGAAATTGCTACAAACAACTATATGATAAGAAATATGACAACTTTGGTGAAATGGACACATTTCTGGAAATGTATAATCTACCAAAACTGAATCCAGAAGAAGCAGAAAGCCTGAATAGGCCAAAAACAACTGGTGAAATTGAAGAAGTAATCCAAAATTTCCCAAAGCACAAGAGCCTTGGACCAGATGTCTACACTGGTGTATCCTCCAAAACATTTAGAGAAGAACTAAAAGCTTTCCCCCTAAGATTAGGAACAAGACAAGGCTGTCCGCTTCCTCCACTTCTGTTCAACATCATTTTGGAAGTTCTAGCCATAGCTATCAGAGAAGAAAAAAGGAATCAAAGGTATTCAAATTGGAAAGAAGGAAGTCAAACTGTCATTATTTGCAAATGATGATAGTGTACATATAAAACCTGATAGACTCCACCAAAAACTTACTCAACCTAAAAAGCAAATTGAGCAAAATAGCTGGATATAAAGTCAATATTCAGAAATCAAAAGCATTTTTGTATACCAATAATGAAACATCAGAGATAGAATCTAGAAAACAAATCCCATTTACCATAGCAACAAGAAAATGAAAGTATTTAGCAATAAACTTAACCAAGGAAGTAAGAGACCTCTACTCAGAAAACTGCAAAACAATGAAGAAAGAAATTAAGGAAGATACAAATAAATGGAAGCATATACCATGTTCATGGATGGGCAGAATTAACATCTTTAAAATGGCCATACTGCCCAAAGCAATCTATAGATTCAATGCAATCCCAATTAAAATACCAATGACATACTTCACTGTTAATATTGAGGGAGGCATGTGTTTTAAGTTACAAACACATTAATCAATTTAGTACATGTTAAACTTGAGGTGTGCATGAGGAATCAAGCTGTTTTCAATCCATTCAGTATGGCAGACAGTTGAGAATCTGGGTATGGATGTTGGTAGGAAGGACTGAGCTGGAGATGTTGAAATAGAATTGGCCTGTTTAGAAGAAGTGGGGGATTATACAGTGGGTCAGGGAATAACTTACATGGAAAAAGAAAACACTGGGAGGTCAAACCTCCGCATTTGCTGACATTTAAGGAATAACATAAGAAACGGAACTTAGAAGTAGCAATTAGAAAGGTATATCTAAGAAAGAAAAATGTCACAAAATAAGGGAAGCTGAGTTTGCAAAAGGAGGTCAGTTGTGTCTCATCATGCACACAAAATGAACAGGAGAGGACTAGAGAATGACTTTAATTCTAGAAAGTAATACTTCATAACACTTAAGAAATTTGCCTGGAGAAATGGGTAAGATCATAAAATTTTGTCATTTTCTCTTCATTGTTTTAATATGTATTTTGTAAAAAATGTATAGCATCTGCCTTTTTTCTCTAAATAACATTTTGGATTTCCATTCATTATTTTCCAAACTAGTTAAAAGTGGTATTTATTTTTTCTAACAAGTCTCCTGGAATAAATGTTGGCTTTTGCAAACCTTGTTAAATCCCTTTTAATGCTTAATTAAGAATTATCTGCATTTTTCAATAACAACTCATTAAAAAATTCTAGTTGCTCAAACCCACTATTTAAAACCTGCTATTTCTATCTTTGTTAAATGAGAGGCAGGAATTAGGCAAAGAATATTATATTCTACTTTAAGAAGCTTTGGGAGGAAGAGAGGAACAGATCTTTATTCTTTCATTGTGTTTTCACAATAATTAATAAATTTGGATAGTTGACCTCAAAAGTCACATTTGAAGAAAAGAAGCCTGCTTTAAATAAGTAAACATTTCTGTAGGAGTAAATTTATGATGGAAAATACTTGAAATCACTACAAAAATTCTGATTTTTACCAATGTATGTAGTGGTCTACCATACAAACTACAAATTTTAAGGCAACTTAGGTCTGGCAGATAGAACCCAACCAATCTTCATTTCACTCCTCACATTCACCCTCTAAAAGCTTGGAATAGTTTGAGTTGTTTATCATGTTTCATTTGTGCATATGATATTGTTTGTAAACAGCAGTTTGTACATGTGGTAATGTTTGTATGGATATTATGAGGTACGACTTCCCAACCTAAATTACTCTTGCTCTGTCCAGAACATGCTGCAATGCATTTTTAACTCTGAAGCTTGGTTTTAGTCTCACCTCAGCAGTCCATTCTCCAGATATTTTCTTCTATTAATCTGTAAGTACTGGAGTCTGTGTCTATGATGTTTATTTTTATTATTCCTGAATCACATTCTAGTGGCTCATAAATGTAGTGGTACCTAACTTTATTAAAAGTTTAACAATTATTTTAAGACTAAAGTAACAAAAAAGATATAAAAATACTGCAGCTCAGATTATAAGTTTACATTCATAAGGCCTTTATGTACACATATACACATACATCAATAAACACACTAACACACCAAAAAAGAGCAGTCCTTGCCAAATATTAACCCAACTGTACAGAGGATGAATAAACACAACCAATATAAACACAAAATAATAATTATGCTAAAATATTTTGTTTAAAAAAGAATCTTAAATTCCTTAATGATTTTAGGTATTCTTTGAAAGTAAACAACAACTATGTTTCCTGTCATTATTTTCCATATAGTGGCATCCGAAAAATTCAAGGAATATATAGATAAATGTTCTTGAGAACTGGTATCTTGGAGAAATTCTGAGGAGTATTGTGAATGTCTTATTCATTTATTTTTATTGAATACTTACTTTGTATGAGGAAAGATGACATGTTCTATGTTCACTCTGAAGATTTAGTTAATTTTCCTCTCTTTCATCTTCTGTATACCTTTATGCTTTTTCTTACTTTCTAACTTCTCCTAAGTAATTTGCTGTTTTCTGTATTTAAAAGCCTATGTACTAGAACATGTGATGGACTGAACTGTGTCCCCTCAAAATTTATATTGTTATGCCCTTACCCATATATGACACAGGGCATATTTAGGGGGTAAGTACGATTGAGAGATCCAAGAAGGTGGAGGAGTAAGTAGAAGCTGCATTAACCTCCTGCCAGGACCATTCTGGAATTTCAACTAAATTGTAGAAAAATCATCCCAAATAACCAACTGAACCAACTGAACCTGAACCTGGGGAGAAGCCTTAATACCAAAGACAGACAGAGAAACCACTTCACTACAACAAGACTGGTAGGGGTTGTAGAAGAATCATAAGAGGGCAGACTGGACTCCTATGCATGACAGCTGAAGTTCTGGAGGGGTATATTAGTGGCCAAGGGATTTCCCCTGAGAAGTGTGGGGTCTATACCTCAAGCTGGGCACCTCAACTTTCAGCACTAGAGTCAGAAAGAAACCCAGAAAACATCCAGCTATGAAAAGCAGTGGATTTTCTGTCTGCCAGAGAGAGATGGCTGGAGACTTAAAGAGACTCTTAAAGGTTAAACACACAAAATTTTGTCTGTAGCCACTTAACCTGGGCTCTGTCAGAGGGAAGGGTAGAGTGGACTAGAGACACCTGAGGAGACCCTGGAGCTGGTGACTCTGGGGAAAGAACTAAAAAAACAGCTGCCAGAATTCCTATGTTGAGTCAACCCCCTACTTCAGAAGCCATCTTTCTAGGCAGACCACTCCCCTCCAAGTAGTATCACCCTAAAGGAAAGCAATAGCCCCACTTGCAGGAATTACTCTGCTCCATCTTGTGGTGCTTAAACCAGACAGTTAATTATACCTTGATCAGATTACCAACTCATCAATTTAACATTTAAGATGGAAAATACAAAGAAGCAGCCAAAATGGGAAGACAAAGAAACAGATCCCAAATGAAAGAACAAAAGAATTCTGCAGAACTAGAAGAAATGGAGGCAAGCAATGCATCAGAAAGAAAGTTTAGAATAATAATTTGAGAGATATTTAACAGCATGTAAAATTCATAAAAAAGGACCAGTCAGAAATATATTTGCAATATCTGAAATAAATAATACATTGAAAGGAATAAAGAGTAGGTTAGATGAAGCAGAGGATAGAATCAATGTTTTAGGGAAAAGAATACTCAGACAGAGCAGCAAAAAGAAAAAGGAATTTAAAAGAAATTTAAAAAAATGAAAAGAGCTTAAGAAATGTTTAAGGAAACATAAAATGTAATAACATCTTCATTATGGGACTACCAGAATGAGAAGGGAGTGAGCAAGGGATCAAGAATCTATTTGAGACAAGAACCTAGTATAAAGAAACCATGGACATGGACAACAGGTGGGATTGACTTTGGGGGGAATGGGTGGGTGGGGAGGGGGACAGAAGGGAGCAAAAAGGGGATGGATGTAATACAACAACAATTAAAAAAAAAAAAAAGAATCTATTTGAAAATAATGACCAAAATCTTCTATAATCTTGTGAAAGAAAAAGTCACACAAGTTCAGAAAGCTTAGATAGTCCTAAATAAGTTGAGCCCAAAGAGGCTTACACTGAGACACATTATAATTAAACTGAAAAGGCTTAAATACAAGGTGAGAATCATAAAAGCTGCAAGGGAGCACCAATTAGCCTGGCATCTGATTACTCAATAGAAATATTACAGGCCCCAAGGAAGTGGTACGAAATATTCAAGTTCATGAAAAGCAAGTACTTACAACAAGGGTTACTTTAACAAGGAAGGTTATTATTTAAAACAAAAGATTTTTTTTTTGTGCAGACAAAAAAAAAATGGTAAGACATTTGTGAACATCAAAGCAGTACAGCAGCAAATATAAAAGGGCTTGCTTTAAGAGGAAGAAGAAGGAGGAGAAGGAGAAGGGACAGAGGAGGAGATGGAGGAGGAGAAAAAGAACAAAACACAAGGGAAAACAATTTAATAACAGAATGGCACAAAATACGTATCTATTGATAATCATCTTAAATGTAAATGGCTTAAATGCTCCAACCAAAAACATAGGGTAGCTTAGTGGGTAAGTAAACAAGACCCATATATATGCTGCCTCTAAAAGACCCATCTGAGATTCAGAAGATACACCAGACTAAAATTAAAGTGTAGAAAAAACTATTTTATACAAATGGAAATGGAAAAAAACTGGGGTAGCAGCACTTTTATCTGATGTATATCTGATAAAATAGACTTAAAACCAAGGGTATAATAAGAGACAGAGAAGGACACTACATAATGATAAGGGAACAATTCAACAAAAGATATAACCCCAGTAAACATTATGCACCCAACATAGGAGCACCTAAATATGTAAATCAAATCTTGATGGATATGAAGGAGAGATAGAAATACAGTTAGAGCCAGGCATTTTAACACCCAATTGACCTCAATGAATGTATCTTCAGGCAGAAAATCAACAAGGAGAAAGTGGCTGTAAACAAAACACTAGATAAAATAAATTTAATTAATATCTTCAGGGCATTTCACCCCAAGAAGCAGAATATAGTACCTACTTTTCAAGTGTACATGGAATGTTTGCTAGAAAAGATCACATGTTAGGATGCAAAACAAGTTTCAATAAATTTAAGCAGAGTGAAATCATATGAAGTGTCTTCTATGACCTCAATGTTATGAAGCTGAAACTCAATGACAAGAGGAACTCACAAGAAATGGAAGCTAAATAACATTGTTATTAAACAGTGAATGGGTCAACAATGAGATTAGAGAAGATATCAAGATGCCTTGAAATAACCAAAAATGAGGACACACTATCCAAAATTTGTGAGACACTGGGAAACTAATTGTAAGAGGGGAATTAGTAGCATTATAGGCCTTTCTCTCTCTTTCCATATATATATGGAAAAGCTAAGTGAGTAGAGGGAAGGAAATAATAAAGACCAGAGAGTAGAAATAAATGAGTCTTAAAAAGTTATAAAAAAAGATGAATGAATCCAAGAGATGTTTCTTTTAAAACATTAACAAAGTTGACAACCTTTTAATGAGATTCATCAAGAAAAAAAGAGAAAAGGCAAATAAATAAAATCAGAAATGAAAGAGGAGAAATAACAATTGACACCCAAGGAATACAAAAGACTATTGAACTTGTGGTGAAGATGGAGGCATGGATAGACACTGTTGGCCTCCTCATGCAACCATAAAAAAAAAAATACAACCATATCTCAAAACTAGTTACACCCAGAACTGTCAGAATATTGAGCTGTAAAGAAGTCAAACAACCAAGGATTTAAAGAAGACACATGCAAGGAGGAAAGATGGTGACAGAGTAGAGAGCAGTGCTGATGGTGTTCTCGAGTGCCAGAGCAGCTGGAGGACAGGATAGAGAGCACAAGATGTCAGCAGTTCCCTAAGAATTGGAGTGGTAAGTATCTGGACTCAGGGGAGCACAGCCCAGAGGCTGCAAAAACCTATAGGAGAGAAGGTGAGACAGTTCTAAACCAGCTTGCATGGCTGAGGATGGCTCTGGGCAGTGGCAGCTCTACCCAGAGGGGCATCTCTAACTGAAGACAGTTCCAGGCTCCCTGGACACTAGAAATCTGAACAGTGAAGTGTGGGCAGTGAGGGCAAAAACTGGAGGGAACAAGGAATTGAACTCCTGCAGGGGAGGGACTGTGTGAGAGCCTTGCTCCAAAGACAGAGAGGAAGCTCCTCACTGGGCCAAAGGCAGAGGAGAAGAGTCCTGCAGGGAGCAGGAGCAGGGGAGGGGGAAGTGCACCAGCTGGAGCAGATAGAGCCAAAAATGGTGCCACTGCGCCATAGAGGAGAGGGCAGCTCCAAGCCCTGGTGAGGGGGGAAGCCCAACAACACCTGCCCCGCACTGGCAGCAGGATCCCAAAAAGACTTGAAGTCCTGCTGCTGGGCCACCAGGGAAAGGGCAGCTCAGAGCCCCAGAGAGGGGGAGGGCCCAGAACTGCGCGCCCACACCAATGCACAGGCCCATGTGGAAACTCCAAACTGCCAGGAACTTGCAGCTGGTGCAACTGGCACGCTGATTGCAGGCAACAAAGGCTGGAGTGTTAGCCAGCAGGCTGTGCTGCAGACCCCCTGGGGAGCCAGGCAAGCATCATAGAGGCAGTGGTGAAAAACTCCTCAAAGAGCTGGACTTCCTGGAGGGTTAGCCTTTGCTCAGGGGCCCAGGCACTGTTATCTGACAGGGGCTACCTCCTCTGGGAGCTGCAGGGGTAGGGCTAGCCATCACAGGAGCCAACTAGGTTGTAGGACACCCCACATTGGAGCCAGGTGCCCATTGCAGGCAGGCAGGAACTGGAGGGGGAGGAGCAGCCATAGACACCACAGAAGCACCTTGCAGGTCTTCAAACAGAACCAGTGAGAGAAGGGAGGGCAAAACACCAAAACACCAGCAGCACAGAAACCCAGCTAGGCTACTGGAGGCCCAGTCTACCTGGGGGCTGGCACTCAGAATTAGCCCTGACTGTGACAACCATAGGCCCTGCCAATCCAAGACCACACAGCTAGACTGTAGACTGCAGAGACCTGACCAAGAAAAAGAGGCAGACTAAAGAAATGGATCACTGCAAATCTCAAGGCAGCTCAGTTACACCTAGAGCTACATGAACTATTTTTTAAATTTAATTTTATTGTTGTTGTATTATATCCTCCCCCATTTTGCTCCCCTCTGTCCCCCTCCCCATACATGAACTATTAATCCCTAACATATCCTTTCAAAAGTTACTTCCAAGCCTCACAATTAGTGCATTTTAAGTAAATACTATTTTACCATAGTGTATCCCAACTCCCATAATTTTACTCCTCCCCTATCTCAATCCACCTAATACCCAAGACCCTCCTCCTACTCTTGATTTGAAGTCTACTCACTCTCCTGATACACCTCATTCCGAATTTCCAATCTAAGTAGTCCTCCCCTCCCCAGATACCTTAATCTTTTTGTTTTTTAAAAAAATAATTAATTATTTTACTTTTCTGCTAAAAGCACACAGGTCCTGCCTCCACCTGGACCAATCAGGGATCATTAAGGATGAACAGGGAGGTAGATGTGGCAACTATATATATAGGCTTATACTGTTCACTCATACTTGAGGCTTTCTGATTCTCCCTCTCCTCATTTCTATAGAATAGATAAGTTGGTTTTCTCTCTCATATCCCTGCTATCTTTGCTACTCTTCAGGACCCTTTAAAAATATCTATACTTTAGTTAACTTAATCATTTTTCCCCTTGTACAACAATCTTAATATACCTACATCCCTATTAAGACTGGCTCAGTTGCAGCTGAAGGTGTGATTAAGAGTGGGGGTTACCTTGGAGGGTATGGGTACACAGTTACATTCATAGGCAGTCGAAAGTGGGATTAAGGAGAAAGATATTTCTGAAGGTCTGGTTATTTTGCCTGGACTGATGGTTCTGTTTTAGGAGCAGCTCAAAAACAGTGTATGAGAAAGGATAGAAGGAGTGTCTCTCAAACAGCCAACTGGAATGAAAGGAGCAACATACACAACCAATTCAAACTACAACTAGATAGCCCAAGTTAATGGTACACAGGCCACCCTAAGATCAAAAAGTGGAGGAAATCTAGGAGACTGCAACAATGAATTACACAAATCTCCTAACACAGAAGGGTGCTCCACAAATGCAGGGAAGCAAATCAGATTAATAAAAAACAAACAAACAAACAAAACCAAAATAAAACCCAAGCAACAACAGACACCCTGGAGAAAAAATAACCAGTCTATCACCAAAAGGAAAGGAAGAATCCTCAGAAAGATCACTAAAACAGACACAAACAAACTATAGATGTGGAATTCAAAATGATGATGATAGAGAAGCTCAATGAGCTCAGCCAGCTAAAAGAAAGCTATCAACAACTCCAGGGGAACTAAAAAGAACTCCAGGGAAGTTACAAGGAACTTCGGGAGAGCTACACCAGCATCAAAAAGGACTTAGAAACTATCAGTAAGACCCAGAAGGAAATGAAAAATACAATTTCTGAATTGAAGAATACAGTAGAAGGAATCAACAGTAGACTAGAGGAAGTAGAAGACCGGATCAGCAAGTTGGAGGACAACCTAGAAAAATATTCCAAGATAGTACAAGTGCATGAAAAACAGCTGAACAAGAATGAAGATGTTTTAAAAGAGCTGCAGGACAACATGAAATGCAATAACATCCATATCATAGGGACACCAGAAGGAGGAGAGACACAAGGAATAAAAAACCTGTTCAAAAGTAATGATAGAAAATTTCCCTAACATGATGAGTGAAAACGTTACTCAAGTTCAGGAAGGGTCCCGATGAAAATCAACCCAAACAGACCAACTCCAAGACACATTATAATTAAAAAGGAAAATTTCAAAGGCAAAGAAAGAATCCTAAAAGCATCAAGAGAGAAATGATAAATAACATATAAGGGGGCTCCAATAAGGTTATTAAATGATTACTCAACAGAAACAAGTCAAGCCAGAAGAGAGTGGCAAAAAGTATTTCAAGTAACGGTAAACAGAGGCCTGCAACCAAGAATACTTGATCCAGCAAGGTTCTCATTCAAAGTGGAAGGAGAAATAAGGAGTTTCCCAGACAAAAAAAGACTAAAAGAATACATCTCTACCAAACTAGGATTGCAAGAAATGCTAAATGGTCTGCTTTAAAAAAAAAAAAAAAAAAAAAAAAAAAAAAAAAAAAAAAAAAAAAAAAAAAAAAAAAAAAAAAAAAAAAAAAAAAAAGAAGAAGAAGAAGAATCAGAAGAATCAGAGAGAGCCAAAGAGGAACACAGGTACAAAGTGGGAAAATGGCACTAAATAAGTATCAATCAGTAATAACCTTAAATGTAAATGGAATAAATGCACCAATCAAAAGATATAGGGAAGCTAAAATGGATAACAAAACATGACCCACATATATGCTGTCTTCGAGAGACCAACCTGAGAACTAAAGATTGACACAGATGGAAAGTGAAGGGATGGAAAAGTATTTATCAGGCAAGTGGGCATAAAAAAAAGGCTGGAGTAGCAATACTTATTTCAGACAAAATGGATTTTATGATGAAGGCCACAAAAAGAAATAAAAAAGCACATTTTATAATACTCAGGGGAACAATCCATCAAGAAGATATAACTCTGGTAAACACATTTGCACCCAATGTAGGAGCTCCAAAATATATAAGGAAAATCTTGGAGGACTTCAAGAAGGATATAGACAGCAACATCCTAATAGTAGGGGATTTTAATACCCCACTATCAACAATGAACAGATCTTCCAAACAAAATATCAGTAAAGATGCTGTGGGATTGAACAACACTCTATAGAAAATGGACCTAAATGGTATATACAGAATCTTTTACCCCAAAGAATCAAAATAGACATTCTTTTAAAATGCACATGGAACATTCTCTAAGATAGACCATATGGTAGGTCACAAGACAAGCCTCCACAAATACAGGAAAATTGAAATTATACCAAGCATCTTCTCAAATCACAATGGCTTGAAACTAGAAACCATTCTCAAGGGAAAAAACCCAAACACTCGAACTCATGGAGACTGAATAACATGCTTTTAAGTAATGAACAGGTCAACAATGAGATCAAAGATGAAATAAAAAATTTCCTGGAAACAAATAACAATGATCACAAAACAGTCCAAAACTTATGGAACACAGCAAACGAAGTCCTCAGAGGGAAATTTATAGCAATACAAGCCTACCAAGAAAGGTCACAAGAAGGATAAACCATAAAGCTGCAAGAACTAGAGGAGCAACAACAAACAAAGCCCAGAACAAGGGGGAGGAAGGAAATCATCAAGATCAGAGCAGAACTAAATAACTTAGAGACTCAAACTACGTTTCAAAGAATCAACAAGTCCAGGAACTGATTCTTTGAAAAAATAAAATTGACAAGCCTTTATCCAGACTCATCAAGAAAAAGAGAGAGAGGAACCAAATAAACAGAATCAGAACTGACAGAAGAGAAATCACAACTGATACTTCAGAAATACAAAAGATTGTAAGAAATTACTACAAACAACTATATGACAAGAAATATGACAACCTGGGTGAAATGGACACATTTCTGGAAATGTATAATCTACCAAAACTGGACCCAGAAGAAGAAAGCCTGAATAGGCAAATAACAACTAGTGAAATTAAAGAACTAATCCAAAATCTCCCAAAGCACAAGAGTCCCAGACCAGATAGACACACAGGCGAATTTTACCAAATATTTAAAGAAGAATTAACTCCTATTCTCTCAACCTATACCAAAAAATACAGAAGGAGGGAAGACCCCCAAACTCTTTCTATGAGGCCAATATTATTCTAATCCTAAAATTAAATCAAGACACAACTAAGAAGGAAAACTATAGGCCGATATCTCTGATAAACATAGCTGCTAAGATTCTCAAGAAAATATTGGCCAACCAGATTCAGCAGTACATTACAAAGATCATACACCATGATCAGGTGGGTTTTATCCCAGGGATGCAAGGATGGTACAACATTTGTAAATCAATAAATGTAATACACCACATCAACAAAATGAAAGACAAAAACCATATGATCATATCAATAGATGCTGAAAAAGCACTTGAGAAAGTACAGCAACCACTTATGATAAAAACCCTCAGCAAAATGGGAATAGAAGGAACATGCCTCAAAATCATAAAGGCCATATATGAGAAACCTGAAGCCAATATGATACTTAACTGACAAAAACTAAAACCTTCATTACTAAGATCAGGAATGAGACAAGGCTGTTCACTTCCTCCACTTTTGTTCAACATCATCTTGGAAGTTATAGCCATAGCCATCAGAGAAAAAAAAAAAAAAGCAATCAAAGGTATGCAAATTGGAAAGAAAGAAGTCAAACTGTTGTTATTTGCAGATGATATGATAGTGTACATACAAACCCCGATAGGCTCCATCAAAAACTTTCTTCACCTAATAAGCAAATTTAGCAAAATAGCTGGGTATAAAGTCAATAGCATTGACTTTAAAATCAAAAGCATTTTTGTATACCAAAAATGAAACATCAGAAATAGAAGCAAGAAAACAAACCCCATTTATCATAGCAACAAGAAAAATAAAGTACCTAGGAATCAACTTAACTAAGGAGGTAAAAGACCTGTACTCAGAAAACTACAGAACACTGAAGAAAGAAATTAAGGAAGATACAAATCCATGGAAGCATATACCATGTGCATGGATGGGAAGAATTAACATCATTAAAATGTCTATACTACCCAAAGCAATCTATAGATTTAATGCAATCCCAGTTAAAATACCAATGACATACTTTACAGAAATAGAAAAAAATACTTCAAAATTTATATAGAGCCCAAAACACCCACAAATAGCCACAGCAATCTTGAGAAAGAAGAACAAGGTAAGAGGAATCACAATATCGAACATCAAATAATGCTACAAGGGTACTGTCATTAAAACTGCCTGGTTCTGGCATTAGAATAGACATATAGATCAATGGAACAGAATAGAGAGCCCAGAAATTAACCCAGGACTCAATGGTTAATTAATATTCAACAAAGAGGAAAGGAACATAAAATCCTGTAAAAACTGTTTCTTCAACAAGTGGTGTTGGGAGAATTGGACAGCAACATGTCAAGAGATAAAACTAGACGACCAACTTACATCATACACCAGAATAAACTCAAGGTGGATAAAGGACTTAAACATAAGTAGTGCCACCATAAGGTCCTGCAGAAAATATGGGCAGTAAAATTTTAGATATCCTATGCAGAAATATGTTTACCGATACTTCCCCAAGGTCAAAGGAAATAAAAGAAGAAATCAACAAATAGGACTACATCAAATTGAAAAGTTTCTGGTCAGCTAAAGAAAACACCAGCAAAATTCAAAGGGAACCAACTGTATGGGAAAACATATTTCTACAGAGAAAGGTTTAATCTCCAAAATACATAAGGACCTAATGGGACTCAACAACAGGGAGACAGACAGCCCAATTGAAAAATGGGCAAAAGACCTGAACAGACAATTCACTGAAGAAGACATAGGAAGGGCCCAGAGGCATATGTAAGAATGCTCAACATCACTAGCCATCAGAGAGATGCAAACTAAAACCACAATAAGATACCACCTAACATCTGTCAGAATCAGAATGGCAATCATCAACAAATCAACAAAAAACAAGTGTTCATGAGGATGTGGGGCAAAGGGAACCCTTGTGTACTGTTGGTGGTAATGCAGGATGGTGCAGCCACTGTGGAAAACAGTTTGGAGTTTCCTCCAAAAACTAAAAATGGAACTGCCTTTTGATCCAGCAACTTCACTACTAGGACTATACCCAGCGAATCCTGAAACACCAATTCTGAAAAACCTATGTACCCCTATGTTCATAGCAGTACTATTTACAATTAGCCAAGTGCTGGAAACAGCCTAAGTGCCCATCAGTGGATTATTGGATCAAAAAACTTTGATACATTTACACAATGGAGTATTACACAGCAGAAAGAAAGAAGGAACTCCTTACCTTTGCAACAATATGGATGGAACTGGAAAGTATTATGCTTAGTGAAATAAGCCAGTCAGTGAAGGACAAATACCATATGATCTCACCTATGACAGGACAATAATGAACAAAGCAAACAACAAGCAATACAGAACCAGTTATATGAATACAGTGAGTAGGCCTTCAGTGGGCAGGAGGAAGCGGGGTGGGTGGAGGGGAGAGGAAGAGGCAAGGAAGGGTAGCTTTTTAGATAAGAACCTAGTATGGAAGAACCATGGACATGGACAACATGTGGGATTGACATTGTGGGGGGGTGGGTGGATGGGAAAGAGGACAGAGGGGAGTAAAAAGGGGATGGATGTAATACAACAACTGTAAAATTAAATTAAAAAATTAAATAAAAAGACACATGCTTCTAGACAGGTGGCATTGTGGAGACAGGCAGAGAGGTGGTGTGGCATGGAAGTGATGTGGTGGCAGCTTCAGAGGTGGAACAAATGGGAAGGATACCTTGAGAGTGAGCAATCCCAGCCCCAGGCCAGACTGTATAGCCCAGGGTTTCAGCACTGGGGAGATATATCACTATTAGTTCTGGCTGTAGAAACCCATGTGAATTGGGGCAGCAGAGACACTGCTGGATTTTCACTACTTAAAGTGCCAGCATGGTCATAGATGTATATGAACCTAGCCTCTCCAAGATTCACTAGTGGGATAGCAGTAGGAAGGGTGCCAGTCACAGAAGGAAAGGGCGTGAAGTGACTGTAAATGTTGTGAGTGCTAGGCAAACCACCAGCAGCCAGGCAGGAACACTGTCTCTTTTCTGAGTTCTCTCCGCACAGCCATAAAGAAATGAAGCAGGTAGCCCCACCTTGGCAATTACCTAAAGCTCCACTCCATACTCTTTACAGGTGCCTTTTCTACATAGGCCATGCTACTAAAACACGAAATAAAAGCAGCTCTACCTAATTCACAGGCACAAACACAGGGATGTTGCTAAATTGGGGAAACAAAGAAGTATGTCTCAAATCAGAGAACAAAATAAAACCACAGAAAAAGAACTAAGTGAAATATAGGTAACTAGCCTATCAGATTCTCAGAGAACTCCTTGGTATGGCAAAAAATAAAGAAAGAAATAAAGGTTACACCAAATTATATAAAGAATAATCCACAGGAAACTAACAGAGAAGGGAAGAAGGCAGAAATTTAACCAATGATTGAGAAAAGAAGGAAAAGATAAACATTCAATTAGAGTAACAAGGAGAAATAAGAATTCAAAAACACAAGATAAGCTTAGGACCTTTGGAAAATCTCCAAATGTGCCAACATCTGAATTATAGTGATAGATGACAGAAGGAGATGAGGAAGAGCAAGAAATTGAAAACTTTCTTGAAAAAACAGTGAAAGAAAATTTTCATAATTTGATGAAGGAAATAGACATACAGGTCCAGGAGGCACAGAGTCCCAAACAAGTTGCACCCAAAGAGAACCACACCAAAACACATCATAATTAAAATGCTAAAGGTTAAAGATAAAGAGAGAATCTTAAAAGCAGCAAGAGAAAAGCAGAGAGTTATCTACAAAATAATTGCTATAACACTATCAGTGGATTTCTCAAAAGAAACTTTGCAGGCAGAATTTAGGGACTAGCAAGGAGTATCCACAGTCATGGAATGCAAGAACTGACAACTTAGATTACATTATTCATCAAAGCTATCATTTAGAATGGAAG
The DNA here is from genome assembly GCA_004026585.1 of Noctilio leporinus. NCBI lineage: Eukaryota > Metazoa > Chordata > Mammalia > Chiroptera > Noctilionidae > Noctilio > Noctilio leporinus. The sequence goes on along the minus strand of PVIW01015043.1, from coordinate 4,393 downwards.
AGCAGGTAAAGTGCTTCCCGGACAAGGTAAAGCAAACGAAGTTCATCAACACCAAACCATTATTACAAGAAATGTGAAGGGGGCTTATTTAAGAAAAAGAAAATAAAAACCACAAACATTAAAAAGGGAACCACTCTGGCTGATGTGGCTCAGTGGTTTGAGCATGCGCTAGTGAACCAAAGGGTTGTAGGTTTGACTCCTAGTCAGGGCACATGCCTGGGTTGCAAGCCAGGTCTCCAGCCAGGTACCCAGCTGGAAGCATGTGAAAGGCAACCATGCATTGATGTTTTCCTCCTTCTCTTCCTCCCTGCCTTCCCCCTCTCTAAAAAATAAAGGAATGGAACCAAGTCACAACTATCAACAACTGAATCTAAAAAATAAAAAGAACGAAACTAAGCAAACAACCAGAACAGGAACAGATTCACTCTTTGAGTGTTATCAGCTGGGAGAAGAAAGGGAGAGAATGGGGAAATGATGCAGGTATTAAAAAGCATAATTTGTAGGAAGATAGACAAGGGGAAGTTAAGAAATGCATAGGAAATGGAGATGTCAAAGTAATTACATGAATGACCCATTAACATGAACTAAGAGGTGGAATTGCTGGAGAAAAGAAGGGTACAAAGTGAAGATGGAGGTGGAGGGGGACAAAGGGGAAACATTAAGACAACTCCAAGAGCATAACCATTAAAATATACTTAGGAAAGGAAATACATAACCCAAAGCAATCTATAGAGTTAATGAAATTTCTATCAAGATTCTGATGATGTATTTCACAGGCCTAGAACAAATATTTCAAAATTTATATGGAACCACAAAAGGACTCATGTAGCAATAGTGATCCTGTGAAAGAAGAACAAAGTTGGAGAAATCATGCTAACCTAATATCAAACTGTATACTACAAGGCCACAATAATAAAAACAGCCTGGTGCTGGTACAAAAACAGACACATAGACCAATGGAACAGAATAAAGATCCCAGAAACAAACTCAAACTTATATAGCCAATTAATATTCAACAGAGGAAACAAGCACATACAATTGGTTAAAGATAGTTTATTTAATAATTGGTGTTGGGAAAATTAAGCAAATACATGCATGAATAGGAAACTATACCATCTTCTTACATCACACACAAGAATAAATTAATAATAGAACAAATACTTAAATGTTAGACCCAAAACCATAATCCTAGAACAAAACATAGGTAGCAAAATCTTGGATATTGCTCATAGAAAATTTTTATCAGATATATTTTTCCAGGCAAGGGAAACAACAGAAAAAATAAACAAATGGAACTACATCAAACTAAAAAGTTTTTGCACAGCAAAAGAAATCATCAACAAACTAAGACAACAACCCACTAAGTAGGAGAACATATTTGCTTATACATCTGATAAGGGGTTAATATCCAAAATTTATCAAGTACTTACAAAACTCAACACCAAAAAAAAAAAAAAAGAAAAAAGACAATTAAAAAATTGACAAAGGACCTAAAAAAACACTTACCCAAAAAGGACATACAGATGGCCAATAGACATTGAAAGACATAATGGCATTAATCATCATGTCACTAATTATCAGAGAATTGCATATTAAACCCCAGTGAGATACCATCTCACACCTGCCAGAGTGGCTATCCTCAATAAGTCAACAAATGCTGGCAAGTATGTGGAGAAAGAGGAACCTTTTTGCACTGTTGGTGGGAACACAGATTGGTGCAGTTATGGTGGAAATACCTCAAAAAATTAAAAATGTATCTACCTTTTGACCCAGCCATGTGACTTCTGGGAATATATCCAAAGGAACTCAAAACACTAATTTGAGATAACATAAGCACCACTATGTTCATTGCAGTGTTATTTACAATCACCAAGATATGGAAGTAGTCCAAGTATCCATCAATAGATGAGTGGGTAAAACAAGTATGGGACATTTACACAATGCAATTACTCTCAGTCATAAAAAAAAATAACATTTTACCCCTCGCAACAGTATGGATGGACCTGGAGAACATTATGTTAAGTGAAATAAGCTAGTCAGAGAAAAATACCATATGATTTCACTCATATGTAGAATCTAATGAATAAACTGAACAAGTAAAATGAGGACAGACTCAAAGTTGGAGAAAATGACAGCTCCGTGGCTGGCAGTTAGGGGGTGGAGGGATTAAGCAAAGAGGCAAAAGGACTCATGGATATGGACAATTGTGTGGTGATTAGTGGGGGATGAGGGTATAAGGGGACTAAAAGTTACTGGAAAAGAAAATGATTGTTACCGGTTTTTAAAAAAAGATAAGGTAAGTGAGGTTAAAGGAAGTCATAAGAGTAAAGCTCTAGTCTGACAGGACTAGTGTCCTACAAAAAATCAGGATCACTAGATTCCGTCTCTCTCTCTCTGCCATAGAGAAGAAAGGCCATGAACAGGAACAGCAAGAAGCAGCCACTTGTGAGCCAGGGAAAATGGTCTTACCAGGAACCAACCTTGATGTCACTTGTATCTATATCTAAGCCTCCAGAATCATGACAAGTAAGTTTACATTGTTCAAACCACCCTGCCTGTGTTATTCTCTCATAGCTTTCAAAGATACTATATGAAATACTTGCATGCTTAGAAAAAAAAGTGAGTCAAGCTATTTTATTATGAAGCAGATGAAGAAGTCTGAATTGAGATAATAAGTCAAATTTCATAAATTTCTTGAAATGGCAATGGTAATTAAAAAAAATCAATAGCATTGGAAATTAGGAGATTGCTCGCTGAAAAACAAATTTGGTTGGAACTGGGGAATATTATTGGGTTTAACATTTAAGTCTTTGTTCTATTTTTAATTTATTCTTTTTTTAAAAATTTTATTGTTGTTGTATTACATCCATCCCCTTTTTGCTCCCCTCTGTCCCCCTCCCCACCCACCCATTTTCCCCAAAGTCAATCCCACCTGTTGTCCACGTCCATGGTTCCTTTATTCTAGGTTCTTGTCTAAACTGCTCCCCTTCTTTGCCTCTGCCTCCCCCCTCCCCCCAACCCCATCCCCCCTGACCACTTGAAGGCCTATTCCTTGTATTTATATACTTGGTTCTGTTTTGCTTGTTGTTAGTTCTGCTCATTATTGTCCCCTAATGGGTGAGATCATATGATATTTGTCCTTCACTGACTGGCTTATTTCACTAAGCATAATACTCTCCAGTTCCATCCATGTTGTTGTAAAGGGTACAAGTTCCTTCTTTCTTTCTGCTATATAGAATTCCATCGTGTAAATGTACCAAAGTTTTTGGATCCAATCATCCACTGATGGGCAATTAGGCTGTTTCCAGCACTTGGCTATTGTAAATAGTGCCGCTATGAACATAGGTGTGCATTTGTTCTTATGAATTGGTGTTTCAGGATTCTTTGGGTATAGTCCAAGTAGTGGAATTGCTGGATCAAAAGGCAGTTCCATTTTTAGCTTTTTAAGGAAACCCCATACTGTTTTCCACAGTGGCTGTACCAGCCTGCATTCCCACCAACAGTGTATGAGGGTTCCCTTTGCCCCGCATGCTTGCCAACACTTGTTGTTTGTTGACTTGCTAATGATTGCCATTCTGACAGGTGTGAGATGGTATCTTAATGCAGTTTAAATTTGCATCTCTCTGATGACTAGTGATGTTGAGCATTCTTTCATATGCCTCTGGGCCCTTTGTATATCTTCCTCAGTGAGTTGTCTGTTCAGGTCCTTTGCTCATTTTTTAATTGGGCTGTCTGTCTCCCTGGTGTTGAGTCGCATTAGTTCTTTATATAGTTTGGAGATCAGACCCTTGTCTGAGGTATCACTGGCAATTATGTTTTCCCATACAGTTGGTTCCCTTTGAATTTTACTGATATTTTCTTTAGCTGAACAAACTTTTCAATTTGATATAGTCCCATTTGTTGATTCGTTCTTTGATTTCCTTTGCCCTTGGTGAAGTATCAGTAAACATATTTTTGCATAGGATATCCAAAAGTTTACTGCCTATATTTTTCTCCAGGACCTTTACGGTGGCACTGTTTATGTTTAAATCCTTTATTCATCTTGAGTTTATTTTGGTGTATGGTGTAAGTTGGTGGTCTAGTTTTATCTTTTTGCATGTTGCTGTCCATTTCTCCCAACACCATTTGTTGAAGAGACTGTTCTTACTCCATTGGATGTTCCTTCCCCCTTTGTCAAATATGAGTTGACCATATAGTCCTGGGTTAATTTCTGGGCTCTCTATTCTGTTCCATTGATCTATATGTCTATTCTTATGCCAGTACCATGCTGTTTTGATGACAGTAGCCTTGTAGTATTGTTTGAAGTCCGGTATTGTGATTCCTCCTACCTTGTTCTTCTTTCTCAAGATTGTGGTGGCTATTCGTGGGCGTTTTTGGCTCCATATCAATTTTT
>PVIW01015042.1:0-21074 GCA_004026585.1 Noctilio leporinus | reverse complement strand
CAGGGGGAACGGGGTTGGGGGGAGGGGGGAGGCAGAGGCAAAGAAGGGGAGCAGCTTAGACAAGAACCTAGTATAAAGGAACCATGGACATGGACAACAGGTGGGATTGACTTTGGGGGGAATGGGTGGGTGGGGAGGGGGACAGAGGGGAGCAAAAAGGGGATGGATGTAATACAACAACAATAAAATTAAAAAAAAAGAGATCTACCTTCAGAATGAAAGATACATTCTGACTAAAAGGGATAAAAAAAGATAGTTCATGCAAATGGAATGCAAAAAATGGGGTATTGATGCATATGTGTTAAAAAATTGATTTTTAAACAAAGGCTATAGTAAGAGACAAAGGACACTACATGCCTCATCATGAAAAGGGAGCAATCCAATGAGAGGATATAACCCTTATACACATTTATGCAATCAACATAGGAGCACCTAAGTATATAAAGCAAATCTTGAAGAACATAAAGAGAGAGATGACCAGTAATAGGTCATAGATTAGGATTTTAAGACCCCATTGACATCAATGGATAGATCTTCCAGACAGACAGAAAATCAACATGGAAATGGTGGACTTAAATGACACATTAGATCAGATGGATTTAATTGATTATCTCCAGAGCATTTCATCCCAAAGCAGCAGAATACATTCTTCTCAAGTACATATGGAACATCTCCAATTTGGACATGCTAAGACACAAAAAAAACAAGGCTAAATAAATTTGGGAAGACTGTAAGTATATCAAGCATCTTCTCTGACCATAAAGGTATGAAACTAGGAATTACTCAGAAGGAAAAAAATGAAAAAACATACAAATCAATGAAGGCTAAATGAGGTTAAGGAAGAGATAAAAAGATTCCTGAAACAAATGAAACAACAATCCAAAAATCAATGGGGTACAACAGAAACGGTCCCAAGAGGAAAATTCATAGCATCACATGCCATGTCAGGAAACAAGAATATCTCAAATAAACAGTATCACTTTACATTTAAAGAAACTCAAGTAATAAAAACACCCAAAGTGCGAAGAAATAATAAAGATCAGAGCAGAAATAAAAATAGTCTAAAAAAATACAAATGATTAATGAAGCCACAGTTGATTCTTTTAAATAAGTAAGATTGACACCTTTAACCAGACTCATCAAGAAAAAAAATGACCCAAATGAGTAAAATCAGAAATAAAATGGAAAAAACAACTGACACCAAAACATACAAAGGATTTTAAGAAAAATAATTTGCCAACACATTAGACAATCTCAAAGAAATGTATAAACTCCTATAAACATACAATCCTCCAAAACTGAATCAGGAAGAGTCAGATAATCTGAATAGGCTTAAAAATAGTTGAAATTAAAACAGTAATCAAAAATCTCCCCAAAAACAAAAGTCCTAGCCAGATAGTTTCACAGGTGAATTTTATCAGTCATTCGAAGACCTAACACCTTTCCTCCTCAACTATTTCAAAAATTCATGTGGACGGAAGAGTCCCAAGCTCATTTTACAAGGCCAGCATTATCCTAATTCCAAAACTAGATAAAGACACTAAAAGGAAGAAAATTATAGGCCAAAACTCTGAAGAACATAGATGCTAATTAGCAAACCAAATTCAGCAATACATTAAAAAGATCATGCACCATGATCAAGTGAGGTTTCTTCCAGGGATGCAAGATTGGTACAATACAATATCCATAAATCCACTAAATGTGATACACTTTATAAACAAATGAAGGGTTAAAATCACATGAACATATTAATAGATCCAGAAAAAGCATTTGATAAAATCCAGCACCCATTTATGATAAAAACTCTTAGCAACGTGGGAACAGAAGAAATACACCTCGATTTCATAAAGGCCAGATATGACAAACCCACTGCCAACATCACACTCAATTAGCAAAAACTATAAACATTTCCCTTAATATTAGGAACAAGACAGGGATGTCTGCTTTCACCAGCCTTATTTGAGATAGTACTGGATATTCCAGCCACAGCAATCTCACACACACACACAAAGACACAAAACTCAAGCAGTATGGTGATTACCAGATGAAAGGGGGTTGAGGGAAAAGACAGAACAGGTTTAAGGGGAATTAATGGTGATGGAAGGAGGCTTGACTTGGGGTGGTGAATGGTGAACACATAATACAATATAAAGATGATGTTATTATAGAACTGTATACCTGAAACCTGTAGTTTTATTAACCAATGTCACCCCAATAAGTTTCAATAAAAAATAAAATCACCCTAAGGTCGCTGGTTCAATTCCCCAGTCAGGGCACATAACCAGGTTGCAAGCCACATCTCCAGCCAGGTCCTTAGCTGGAGGCAGGTGAAAGGCAACCATACATTGATGCTTCTCTCCCTTTCTTCCTCCTTCCCTGGCTTTCTCTCTGAAACTCATAAATGAATTCTAAAACAACAAAAAATTAAAATTAAATAAGATAAAATAAATTGTATGCAATGGCTGAGTTTCTATTTCACTCTGCCAGTGTCTTGTTACTGCGAAACATTTCTGTTCTATTGCATATTTCAAATGAAAAATTCTGGAGTTTATTTTGAAAAAGAAATAAAAATAACAAGCCTACTCATGCCTTCAAATATAGCTCATATTTTATCTCCTCTAAGAAACTTAACTAAATATTCCAGTCTTAATCCTTCTCAATATAAGCTCATTCATTTAACAATCTAATTATACACAGCCATCAGATAAAAATATAAACCAAATTATATAAGCATGATCTAATTTTCATGTATATTTAGCTAGCTTCTCATTTATAATAGTAATGAAAACAACAACAATTTTATTTGATGAGTGATTAAGATAAGCCAGGCTCTGTTCTAAGCATGGACACACATTACACCTCATCATTGTTATAGCCCAGTAGGATGGTGAGTTATTATATGTGTTATTTAAAGGAAAAAATTATTCAGAGTTGTCTTTGTAAGCCTCCCCTCTCCCTGCCTAGAACTGTAACCTATGGCATACATGGGAAGGGTAAGGGGAAAGAAGCAACAGCACTTTAGCACTATCCCAGTTATTCAGATGTTTCTGCGTAAGATACCACAGATGAAATGAACTTTATCATTTTATATAGCACTGATTCTAAATACTTACCTTTCTTCTTCTGCAGAGTAATATTTCCTTCCTTTGGACAGCCAACTATGGGTGTACGTTCAAGTCTTTGTCCTAGGTTTTCTTTTTTATTCTCAGAGATGGTATCTAGTTGCATGGACTGAACTATCACCTAGAGCAGATAATTCCTAAACCTACATTTCTAGCCAAAGGTGTAGACAAATTTCCTATCTGAGCTCTAATTCCGTAACACCTCTACAGAGATGTTCTGCTGGCATTGGGGACTCAAATGCATTCAAAATGAAAATCACACACACTTGTCTTTCCTACTGCGATCTTAATCTCTGTACTTTAAACCACCTCAGTACCTTAGGCCAAAGTAGTTGTCAAGTTATTTGATTAACCAATCTTACTCTAAATCAAAATTGCTCATCCTGTCTTGAAAGAATAGCATATTTCAATTCCTATTTTTCATTCAAATTAATGAATAAAAATGTAACATTTTCCCTTCAAAATAGAATAGCCTGGAAGTTTATGAATCCATTATCAAGTAAACAAAAGTAGTCAGATAAGCAAACTTACTCCATTACTAAGTTCACTTATCTTTAAGTTAAAAACCATAAGCAGCCATGAAAGTTCAAGCAGTTATAGTTTTAATTATTCCTATTCTTATGTATTGCTTATATTGATTCAAGAAAGAATATATAAGCAACAGTAAGAAAAGACACAAATAGACAATGCTCAAAAACAACATAAACTATCAATAAAAATCTAAAATGACGCTGAACTCCATTTTAAAATACAAAATTTAGCCCTGGCTGGTGTGGCTCAGTGAATTGGCACCAGCCCATGATCCCAAAAGTCGCTGGTTTGATTCCCAGCCAGGGCACAGAACCAGATTGCAAGCCAGGTCTCCAGCCAGGTCCTTAGCTGGAGGCAGGTGACAGGGAAACACACATTGATGTTTCTCCCCTTCTCTGCCTCCCTCCCTTCCCCTCTCTCTAAAAATAATAAAATCTTAAAAAATAAAATAAATTAAAAATTTATATATATATATATATATATATATATATATATATATATATATGTAATTTAAAGAGATACTTTTCCAATTTGTTTTGGAAATGGTTCTATGTGAGAACATAGAAATTTATCACAGCTGTTTTGATAACCATATGGTATTTTATAGACGTATCATAATTTATTTAACCAATTCTCTTTTGATAGTCCCAAATTTTTAATGGTAAACATATTAAATAAACCAATGTTTACAAGTGTCTTTGTGCACATGTTTAAACATACTATAGAATTAAGTTTGTGAATATGGAATAGAAAGGTAAGAGAGCATTTGTATTAACATTTTTGATATTCCCATACTGTTTTCCAAAAAGTTGATTTACCCTTATCAACAGTGGGTGTTTGCTCATACCCTTGCCAACATATTAATTATTATAGGCTTCTTAGTCTTTGCCAGTTTGATAGATGAAAAACAGTATGCACAGCATGATCCAATTGGTTAGTTTTATTGTATATGTATTATATATTGTAAATATTTAATTGTATACATAAAACAAAGTTATAGCTATTAAAAGTGATTATCTCTAGGGAGAGGGCTGGCATATATGATCTCACTTTAACGGGTTTAATTTTTTTTAAAGTCAAACCAACAATTAATTTCACCAAAAAAATTTAAAATTCACATACACATCAGGGTTAGAGATGCTGTTAATAACGATAAATTCCAAGAGGAGACAAGTAGGGACAGAAGGAACCCTGCCAGGCCACTTCACCTCCCTTCCTATCACATTTCCTTTTCTCTCACCTCAGGTATCAACCGGACCCAAGCAAACTTGAGGTGAGGTGAGACTCCAGAGATTTCCGAGGGAAGATCCCAGACAGCAACTCTGTTACAGTATGAGAAGCAAAAGGGCCAGGGCAAGCAATACTAGCAGTGATGGAGAAGGAAGCACCTAAACCTGGCTGAGACAACTCTCTGTTTAAGTGAAATATTTGTGTTTTTATGTTTATTTTAAATTGTCCTTTGTTATTGTTAGAAGATGGTCCAATGTATGTTTTTCCACCCACTTCTCATCAGCTACGGGCTTAGAAATCAGATAATAACAGTTTGTTAGAACTGTTTACAGATTAAAGGTACATAGGCTTTCACCAAGCACCTTTGGGACTGATAAATTTATTTACTTTGATGCACAGATTTTGAAAATTATGTCTTAATTTCCTAGTCTTCAGTTGTAATCTGGAGGTGAGAGTGCATAATGGTTGTGTTCTATATAGGTGAAGTTTTATTAATAAAGAAGCTATCACCCTAAAAGTGAACACACAAACCCATTGTACAATGTAATTACGTACATTGCAAACAACAAAAGCTTCATGAATTAACCAAAATGACCCTCAAATTTTAGCTGTTACCTCAAAAGTTATTCTCTGAATAAAAAGTGATTAATAAAACTTACAATTTGTTATTCTATCCCTGTATTTGTAAATTATATTATTGTCCTAATTAGACCATATGTATAAAGATATATCTTAGTAATTTTTTACTCATTCTACAGCTGAAAATAAATATTCTGTATTCCGTTTCTATGCATTCCGCTCAAGACTGCTCAGTGAACTCTACTGGCTATTACTGACCAATAATAAATCCTGAAAACCAGTACAATCACTCTCCAAATCTCCCAAAGACATGGAAGTGGCTGTACCCCTAGATGGCCCCATTATCAGCCTTCTCATATATTCAGATATTCTGGTAATTATTTCACTTAGGGAAAATAAAAAATAAAGCTCACCAAGAATTCTAATCTACTGACTTGATAAAACGAAGGATTACTCTAAAGATACGCAACCAAAATTATAAGAGAAAGCAGCACTATTTTTTGATTAACCATAACATAATGATTTCAGAATTTGTTTTTCTACCTACAGTTGTAGTGACACTAAATCAAGCTCTCAGACCAAGACTTCCGAAAGACTGGAAACACACGCCAATTCTTCTTAGTATATCCACAGTGCATAGCTTTGTGCACAATTAGCCCTCAAAGACAATATGTTTGCAAGTAGCCAAAATTACCTAAATTTCCAGTTTTGGCTACAGTACTGTCCAACTGACTGGAGAATTAAATTTTTTAATTCTCACTATAAAAGAACTTTAAAGAAGGTTATTTCTCATGGTTCTTTTTAAGAGGAAAAACAAAGATACAAATTGAACTTCAAACTGCCCAACTGTTAACTCCTTAACAAGAAGAATAAAAGTACTATTGATTTCAGTAAAATAAAACCTATGTAAACCACTATCTCTCTCCTTTACATAAATAGGTGAAAGGGGAATCAAACCCTACTAATTTTAGACAGATCTGCAACCTGGTCAGTTTACTTTGCATTCCTTACATACACACATTACACTCCTTAACGTGCATACTTTAGTTGTATAGCTGAAGAATGTGCAACTAATATTTCAACTTAAAATATCTCACAATTGCTTAACACTTAACCTTTACTTCTTGAAATAAGCCCAAAAGCTATTTTTACACATATAAAATAAAATCGACCATTTACAAGCAACTTAAAAGATTTTCCAATCATATCCAACTTTACACCAGAAAAAAAAAAAAAAGATCACTGGATTTCATATATATCAGAGGTACAGAAACCCAGAACTAGAGGGTAACTTTGAGATTACCTATTAATTGCATAATTAATTAACCCCCTCAGTTAATAGATGAGACAGAAAAGCTATGGAACCTGCATTTAAAATAATAGCCTAAATACTCAAAGTCCACAATTAAAGATGAAAAAGTTGTAAAAGTGCTAGTCAATGGTATGACTCTTAATGTCATTGCCTCTTAATACCATTACAGTAAGCGGGCCCCCACATGCACACAAAAATGATATTTTTACTAATAATCTCATGCATAGATCCAAAATATAGGTGGAAAGGGCCACCTACAGGAAGATGTTCACGGCAGCATTCTTTATTATTGCAAAACAAAACAACTTCAACATCTATAGCAGGAGAATAGAGAATAGTATGCTGTGTAACAAGCACAGGCTTTGGGCCTGGAAAGACCAGGATTCAAAAGTCAATTTTCCACTTGACAGTTGTGAGACCTAACGCAAATCATATACTATTTGAGACTCAGTTACCTCGACTATTGTATAAGGGATTAAATGCATGTAAAAAAAAAGTGTGACACAGTGCCTGGAGCTCCATGAGCCTTCAATAAATACTACTTTTATTGGCAACTACTGATATTCAACGGCATATTACACAGAACTTCTAAATAATGGTTATAGGAAAATCTATATACACTATATATTGTTAGAAACAATAATAGTATGATCCTGCTTATGTGTAAAAAATAAAACTATACACATATATGTAAATGCAGAGGAAAACTAAATAAAAAGTGGTTATTTATGGGTAAAAAAAGAAATTTGTTGGTAGATGTGATCAAACTTTTTACTTTATGGACTTCTATATTGTTTTACTTTAAACATGTATTTAACTATTTGCAATAATTTTTTAAATACACCATGATTACAAAGTAAAATTGATGTGCCATTTTGACAGTGACTAGAAAAAAAATACCAAAATTACACTAGTAAGTCTAAATGAATATACTTTACCTCTATTTCCAAAATTTTGGGTCAAAAACCTCTTTTCAGTCTAAATGAATCCAAAATTTGAGTTATATTTTAGTATCTTTCACTGACATGTGTTCCATGACAAAGTCAAATTTTTGCAATCATAAACACAAGACTTTTCCTCACCTCACTTAACTCTCTAGTCAATAGTCACTTCCCTTATCTGTTCTCCTATTGTTGATGCAATTTTATCAAGAAGCAAAACCACCTACCAAAGGCATGATAAATACCTCCCAACCACACAGAAAGCAGTAACAAAATAGTGTTTGAAAATAAAAACGTAATAGGTAAATAGAGCCTCTATATAATGAGATTAATGTTACCTTAATACCTCTTATTAGCACAGAAAACTCATAAAGAGGAAGCCAACAACAATCAATTAAGCAAACAGAAAAAATACATATACTCTCTCAAAAATTAATAGAATTACAGTATAGTTTTAAGTTCAAACAGAAACATTAAAACCATTCACAAAGATACTGCACTTCACAGTTTAAAAGCAGGTTTACATATCATTCTTCCAACAACCACCAGACAGACGCTATGTAGAAAGGTATAGAACTGTAAGTTATATCCCAAATACACTGCCTCCATATCATACATGTCTTTTTTCACTATCCCACATCACATTAGTAATTTTCATATGGTTTACTAAGACCAATCACATTTCTTATCTCCTTTAAGCATTCAAAAATCTCAAAAATCTATGAACTCTTTTATCCCTCATCCTGTTAGACAGGCAGGCAGAGCAGAGCGTAAGCCCCTGTATACAGATGACTTAGCAAGATCACCGATTTTTTCGAAGATGACAAAACTAATGAACACTAACATTGCAGCATATCCCAAGTAGGATAACCAAACTCACAATGAATGGGTAAGAAAACTAAGTAATGTGAAGAGTGGATGAAGGAATTAAGGTTGATTAACTTAGAAAGATGGGGAGAATAATAGACAAATTTTATCATCAGACTTGTAAGGACCCTCATATAAAGGAATGAGAAATGCTCTAAGGCCCAAGCAGCTTAAAAGCAAATGCTATTCAACTTTGTTCAACAAACATTAACTGGTTATATCATCTCTGTGCCTGATCCCTGTGTTCCACTTGGTAAGGCATAGAAAGGTGAATAAGAGAATTTCTAATTCTCCAGAAGTTCAGACTAGTAAAGGAGACAAGAAAATCAGTAACACAGACAAAAGTACTCAGACAGGTGTGGGAACATAGAGAGTGATGACTTTAATTGTTTAGGGGAGGGGCTAATACAGAAAACTTCACTGAATAGATGAGTAGGAATTTCAGAAGTGGACAAGTCGGGTAGTGGCATTAACAGAAAAAAGAGCAGCATGGAAACTCAAAGCCCTACAGTTGATCTGGAGTGGGAACACCAGATACACATTAGAGGTACCTGGAGGTGTGGCTTTAAGTTGAGGGTAGGGAAGGCCAGTGGTAAAGAAGGTCCCCACAAGGGACCTTCACTCACAATCTCCATGCCAAGAAGTTTAGGCTCTAAGACTCACTATGGAACTCCAATTAAGACATTTTAAGTAGGAGGGGCATGCTCAGAAAAATACAAAGAAAGCTCATGCCAGAAGAAGGACAGGCTGCTAAAGGATAACTGTGGAGATAAAGAAATTAATTTTAGAGCCAATATTGTTAGTCTAGGTGGAAATGATGATGAAAAGATACAGATTCAGATTCAAGAAATATTTAGGAGGTAAAAATCTAACAGAACTATTGGCTTTGGGAATGAGGCAAAGGGGAGGGTCCAGGATAACTTCCAAGATCTCACCCTGGTTGACCGGTGAACATAATGCCCAATGCAGATAACACAGGAAGACAAATCCATGCAATCAAACAATGGTAGTACTGTGGGACAGGAACTGGTTTGTTACAGTCTGGAGAAGAGGGATGAGGGAAGAAGCGCAAAGATGAATTTACCTTTGGTGTTGTACAACGTAAGGTGCCTACTCAGTGAGGTTGCTGAATGATACGTGAAAAAAAATGGACTAGGGGAGTTATTAGGTCACAGAGAGCAATGAAGACTAGCAGAGTATACAATGAGATCAACTTTAGATATCAATATTTAATGAGGGGGTGAAAGGAAAACCTGAAAAACAGGTGATGAATTGATCAAAGAGATGAATCAGGAAATAGGGTAATGCCAAAACAGGCAAGAGAAAAAATTCAAGAATGGTGTGGATGGTGAAAATTTAAATTAAATGTACTGCATAAAGCAGTTTACTAATAGAAGTTACTGAAAACAGAAAAATAGAGTACCTTGTGAGGTAATGAATCACATCAAGTAACTGATCAAGACAGGTAGTTATCTATGTAGGAGCTTGACAAGAGAATTCTTACCTTAAATGAGAAATGTAGCTACATGACCTCTGCAGTACACCTCTGCAGTCCAGGTCATGGCTAGCCTCAATACCATTACGACATTTCATCACACTCCTTTGCAATCTGACCAATAAATGGGATATTTGGTTATTCTAATACAAATGTTTCAAGTTTGTACATACTTCATGTAACTTCTAAGCAACTGATGCTGGGTTAAAACATTTCCCTAATTCTTCTCTTGAGGTACAAAATGTTGCTGCTGAAAGTGCAGAAGTATTTGATCTAGTCTATTTCAAAGTCAAAATGATTTCACAGGAACTTTTAACCTTCTTAATCTTCTCCATTGCTGCATCCCAATTCCACGTCATTACCATTCCTTAACCCTTTCACTCATAACACAGGCTGCTCTGTCCAGTCATCTTTCCCTAGGTTTCCACAAATCTTTTCCATTACCTACCCTTCCTAAAACCACAGTGCACCTAATCATTACCAACTCTTCCACCATTGCTGACCATTTTCTATAACTAGTCCTTCATCTCCTCATTCCTATACTCTCCCCTAAAGTTGAAAAAACACTTCATTTACTGTTGTCCCACTCACTATTTTCCTCCTTTACTACCAAATAACTCCATTCCCCTACCATCTATTTACTATAATCCCCTACAGAAAGGTTTCTGAGTCTATCTCTCTACAACAAAAATAAGTAAATGAATAAAATTATTGACAAATGATACCTGATTTACTGACAGCTTGCTCCATAAGCTGCTTACTCAGTTCTCTTAGTTCGCAATTCTGAGCTCTCTGCAACAGAGCAGAGAACTGACCAACACCTTCCTTACTGCTGTTATTCTTTTAGCTTTTGTAACTAGGCAGGATGGTTTGTGGAAAACACTCATGGACCAAGAATCAGAAGATTTGTGTTCTGGACCCAACTAACTATTAATTAGCTGTAAGCCTCCCCACCTCCACTCTTGGCCCTCAGGTCTGACTTCTGAGACACAATGACATCCAGACTAGGTTAGGTTCCTGCAGTACAAACTTTCTCAAAACCCATTCTTCTCCCAGGCAGTGCTTATCACAACTACTTATGTAATTAGCAGTTGAAAGGCTACCTTTCCTACCCACACACCAGGCTGTAAGCTCCATGAAGGCAGAGTGTACATTTCAGCAGTCGTTTGCACATCATCAGTGCATAATAAAAGCCCATCAATGAAATTAATGGTGTAATAGATGTCACAATCACTTCCTAAGAGACTGCTTATTATTTCTATACTAAGTAATAAAATTACTAGCACTTAATTTACTTTCAACATGACTGATCAAATTTTAAACAGAAATTTCAATTACCTAAAACATACATAATATGATGAACTACATGTAATATTTTACATATAAAATTTAATAAGAGTAAGCGAGAACTTGTCTTGCCCATGCACAAGAACAGAATGGGTTGGCTCAGTTACCTACATTTCAGAACCAAAATGTGTACTCCAAATTATTTAGGCAAATGTGCAAGTTCGATACTAAAAAAAAAAAAAAGCCCTGGCTGGTGGCTCTGGATAAGGCACCGGCCTGCGAACCCAAAGGTCGCTGGTTTGATTCCCAGTCCGGGCACATAACCAGGTTACAAGCGAGGTCTCCAGCCAGATCCATAGCTGGAGGCAGGTGAAACGCAACCATACATTGATGTCTCTCTCCCTCTCTGCCTCCCTCCCTTCTCCTCTCTAAAAATAATAAAAATCTTAAAAAAAAAAATCATTGTTTACATATCTATTTAAATAATACCCACTGGTACTTTAGGTTTAAATCCTTTAACACTGGCAAATATCACGAAGTATATTATACTCGGCAAGAAAATCTAAAGAAAGTATCAGCCAAGTTCATTACAGTGTGATTTTAACTATTTCACATAAATTAGGGGAAAATAAGCAGCTGTTTACAGACTAAAATATGTCACTTAAAAATGTAAAATTTCAGATCAAGCAAGTGGGTGAAAGTTGTGTCAAGTTTAATGATACATCGCCTTGGTTCAACAATTTAAATAGATGGCGTGCTGATTTGCCCTGCAACTGCTGAGTGTGTCCTGTTTCTCAGCTACACTGTAAGGTCTTTACGAGCAGGTTTGGTGCTAATTGGCCACCTTAAATAAATAGAAATGCCGAGGACTTCAATAATCTGTGATATGTTGAAACCCTGAAAATGGCTTTTGAAGCTAAATATATTTAGATATTGCCACTTGAAAATAACATAGAAGTATTTAAAATGCGATGCTTAAACAATCCCTAAGTTAAGAGCAGTTAGGCTAGAAACGCAATTGTAATCACCAAGAAAGCAGCATTTCCTGACAGAAACACACTGATATCAATCACTTGAAGCGTGATTGATATCACTTGAATCACTTGATATCAATCACTTCAATGCGCCCTCATCGTTAAGCCACACCACTGGTTCTAGAAGAGTAGCTGTGCCCTCTCTGACACTCCTCTTTTCTACAGCCTTGGGGTCCCCCGCACTAGGAGTCCCTCGAGATCTGCCACCGCTTCCCTGGGGCTTCAGCTGGGAAATCCGCGTCCAGAAAAGCCTGCGTTCAAGCCCCGCTTCCTTTCCTTCCCTTGAAAATTACTGAATTGGCCATACGATTGTTTATTTAATGAGGTGTGTAGTGGCCTCTACTGGTGCATGTATGAGCACAAGAATGTCCCACTCTTACAAGTGGGATGAGCCTGGGGGAGGGGAAGGAGACGAGGGAGGCGAGAGGTGAACCTGCCTTTGGGTACAAAGCACAGAACTAGACAGGGAAGACCCCGACTCAATCCGCGGCCGCCCCAACCCTAAGGGCGCCCCCCTCACACCTACTCCATTCCCCACCCTGCGCTACCGGCTTTCTCTTTGGCAAGCCGAGACCAGGAGAGAAGTTCCTGCAGGTTTCCTCCCGGATCTTAAACAAAACACCGCAACCGCAGCCGGTGCCGTGGTGGCGCCTCCACCCCCACCCACCATCCGCCTGCCCGGCACCCCGCTGCTTACCTGGGGACTGCGGTGGGGAGCCGCTGCTCCTGGCGGCAGCAGCTCCCGGCGCCCAGCGCCCGAGTAACAGCAGGCAACAGAGCCAAAAGGAGGAGGTGCTGAGGAGTCGCCGAGCTCCCGGCGCCGCCATCTCTTGCCCGAGAGCTGCGTCGGCCGTGGCTGCACCGCGGAGTCCTAGTCGCCTTCCCTCCCGCAAGCTCAGCCGGTCCCTCGCTGCAGACTCGGCTCCCGCGGCCACCGTCGCTGCTCCAGCCCGGCCAGACCCGGCCAGTGCGGCCTCTCTTTGCGGGAGAGGAGACTGGGGGACGCCTCCCTCCTGCAGCGGGGCGGAGAGGGAGAAAGGGGGGCAAGTCAGTACATTCCGGGCCGGAGTGGGGGGCGGGGGGCACCCGGTCTCCAGGTTCCAGGCGCCGCCACCCGCCGCAGACTCCCGCTCCGCACACTAGCGCGAGGGGGGCGGAGACAGCGGAGTCGGGGGTGGGGGGTGGGGGCCGGGGCACACACCCCCGCGCACGCGCGCCGCCCTCGCCCGCACGCCTGGGCTCCGCACAGCCCGCCCCAGCTGCAATCCCAGCTGCCGCCAGGCCGGCTCCCCTCCCCCTCCCCCCAGCGCCGGGCGAGCGCCACCGCGCTGGCGCTCCTGCTGGCGCGTCAGGAAAACCCCAGAGGAGTGGGTCCTTCTCCTCCTCCTCCTCCTCGCGTGCACCCGCTTCCCACAGCTCCTCGGCCCCCGGGAAGAAATTCACTCCGGTCACCTCCGGATGCTCCGGTTCAGAGGCCCGAGGGCGAGGAGCGCTCCGAGTCCGGGCTCGTAGGGAAGGCCTGAAGGGACGCGCACCTCTGCTACACCTCGCGGGCCGAGGCCTCTATATAGGGCCTCGGAGGAAACTGAATGGCCTCCGGGAGGAAACTGGGTGCGCGGAGGTCAGAGCGGGGATTTATGTGCTCGCCAAAAACAATAGCGAGCCCACTGAGCTCTGGCGGGGACCTGGCGAGGCTCCCGAGGGAGGGGACCGGCGCCCCGCCACTGACCTCCAGCTTCCGGACAGGCCGCCCTCACCACGCGCTTCCCTGGACAGTGCTGGCCGCCCGGACTACCGGGCCGGTGTCCCCACCCGCATCACTCGGCCTCGGGCCAAGGAAGCCAGGCACAAACAAAGGTGCCTGGTGTCCACTTCCCCGGCTCAAGCGAGGGCCAGGGGCGAGCCCCTGGACTCCCGGGGCTGATCTTCTGACTAAATGAGACCGTTCACCTCTCTGTATTTGCTGGGCACCTCTGATTGTCATACCTGGAAATCACGTCTTTTGCCAGAAAGCCAGGGGCCAGAGGGATGTGATTTTAAACCGCTTGATAATCTGGAGGCAGTTAGGAGAAGCAGTGTGTGGTTAGTTACACTGCATGCAGATGAGAATAATTTTATAGGTTGCACCCACAGAAAATATTTTAAGAAAATTTCTTTGTAGGGTTATGTACTTGGAGAGTCATGTTTTCATTGTTAATGCGAGTTGGATTTTGATTCACTGTGTAGTCAGTAACCAAAATGAATAGCTGCCCATGAAAATAAAGGATGTTTCTCTGACTTACAAATCTCTGTGCCTTCTGGTAATTACTTTCTTTAGATATTTTCTTTTATTCTTAAGTGCCAAAATAAGCAGTAATGTAAGGTTTGCGTTAACACTAGAAGGGAAGAAAGCACTCAGAATTTTCATCAAAACCTCTCTAATGAAAATTCTTTGGAATAAGGAACCCTCAGTTCTTTGAAACAATTGACTAGTAAAAAAGCAAATGCACGTTTACTGTTTTACACCAGGAAAACCATTTAAATACCTTTTTGTTTTGGTTAGAGTTGTTAATCAGCAAAATATTTCCTAAATACCCTTGATTGGCCTGTTAAATTGGAAATAGATTACCTTCCAATTACTTAACAAGTATTGCTTAATTAACCTTTAGTAATCACCTCATTATTCAGTTTTCTGAGATAATTAATGAGAAAGCTCTTTGGATACTATAAATGCCTTGCAAGCCTTAATATTCAGATATCTTTCTCTAAGTGAAATTTTTTCATTATATTAAAACTATAAAATATATAATGTGACTTAAATTAAGCTTATCTTTAAGTTTGAAAGCTGACTTGTAGCTAATAAAATACCAGTTATTTCATGTATGACTTCAGTGAACTCACTAATTTATCAAACCACTGTGTATATCAGGGTTAAATAAAAATTTTATAAAGCACTTTCTGTAAAATAGGGTGACTAAAACATATATTTCTGACTTGTGATTAAGTCACAATCTTAATCAAATCCATTATAATAAACCTGTAATAGACAGAGTTCCAAATTAAAAGTTACAAATTTTATATCAGTTCAAGAGTAAAATAGTAAACCCAGGCACACACTTGAAACCAAATTCCTTCACATTTCAATGTAACTGACATCATGAACATTCCCTTTAAAAACCATCATAAGCTCTCCTTTCTTTACTTTTGGTAAAGTATCTCTAAGATTTTCTTAGTCATCTTACCATTTTCACTCTCCCAACAAGGTTTTCAACTAATACTTCAGTCCACATTTATACTGCTCATTAATATGTTTTAGGTAGTCTGTTAATCTATGAAGAGACATTTAACCATTCATGAAATTAACACCTTTTTCACCTAAATAAAATTAGAACATGAAGCTCATATTCAAGGAATAGTGCACAAAGAAACTTAGAGCAAAGAAAACAGGCTGGCCATTGTATGTTAGTGTATATTATCAAAGCATGGGCCAAAAATAACAAAATTTATTCTAAGTGCACTTTGATATAAAATTATATGAAAATTAATAAATCCCATGAATGTAAAACTTGGCAAGAATCTCATTCCCTATAGTAAAAAGATTATTTTTCCCATTTCAGAGAGGCATTACGTCTAGTTCAGTGCTTAATTGTTGGCCGTAATTAGACTCTGCAGCTGATTCCTAACTGAACACCAGTATTCAAGGTAGAAAAGAAGGATAGTAGATCCCAGTATAGAACACTTCCTAGTCATAGCAAATTTTAAAACGTGGTAAAAACATGATTTTCTTCTGCACAGACGTTGACATTTTTACATTTGCCCTTTACATTCCACTAGGTAAGAATTTTTATTCCTTTCTCTTTCAGAAGCCACCTGTTCTAGGGAGCCATCTTTGGCTAAGCTTAATTAAGGATATGTGCTCCTTAAATACACAATATTAATTTTACTTGTTACACATTGCTTAATCACATATTCTTAGTTCAACAACAATCTGTTAATTTAACAAATATTACCAAGGACCTGTTATTTGCTAGATATTGTGTGGAGTGCTGGGATAGCAAAATTATTGGTTCATTCATTTAATATTTATAGAACTATTTCTCAGGTCTTGCCCTGTGTTAGGAGAGTGCAATGATGAGCCAGATAGACAAGACTCCCAGTCTAGCAGGAAAGAAACAATTATAATAAAAGTGTGAAGAGTGTTATGACAAGGAAGGATAAGAAGTGTGAGAAAACATTCTAAGAGCACCTAACCTGACTAAATTGGGGTGGGTTGGGATGGGGTGGGGTAGAGAGGGAGGAGGGATATGGCACTAGGGAGCAGCTAGGATCTCCTAATTGAGACTAATTTGCATTTTAGAAGGGTCAGGTAGGCTGCTTGCTGGAATGCAGGTTGAAAGGAGACAAGGATCCAGTCAAGATGGAGGGATAAGTAGACCTGCCTCACCACCCTCTACACTAAAAACAACCAGAACTACCAGCAAAATAAACTGCATGGAAATCCAACAAACAGATATAGAGAAGCAATACTCATCCAGACAGGTGGGGGCGGGCGGGGGAGGAGTGGATAGGACACAGTGGTGTGGCAGTGGCCCTGGGGGTAGCAGCTGTGGCAATAGCAAAGCAATAGCAAGGCAGTGGCTATGGCCAGCAGGCAAAAAGCATAGTCACACATTAAAAACATCAGGAGGGACACCTAGGAAATAATCTCATCCCAGACCAGGCCACCCAATTCATGACTAGAGCCAGGGAAACCTGATTATTTCCTACTGTGAAAACCAGTGGGGGTTGGGGAGGCAGAAGAAACTGCTGATCTCTCAGTGGAGTCCTTTTGTTAAGGGTTCCCTCGTGTGGAGTCTTAGAACATCCGCATACTACCCATTCTGAGAACCACAACCAGCACAACAGCTGGAGGAGCATGAGTTCCATAAGGGAAGTGGGAGAAGTGCCTGGAAAATGTGATGAGCAAGCAGCATTGCTCCTTCTCAGAACCCTCCCTCACATACAGCACCACAACATGGTGAAGAAGGTCAACAGCACTGATGAATGCTTAAGGCTCCACCCCTTACAATGTTACAGGTGCAACAGCTCTACATAAGATACAGAGGAAAGCACAGGAGTCAAGTTGAGGAAACAGGGAAATATGGCCCAAAAGAGGGAATAGACCAAAGTTCCAGTGGGAGAACTAAGCCACGAAGAGATAACCAACCTAACAGGTGCAGAGTTCAAAACACTGGTGATAATGATGCTCACAGATGTGACAGACAAGATTAAGTATGACAAAAACATAAGGGAAGAAATGAAGGCTAAGCTAAGTGAAACAAAGGAAAATACATACAAAACCAATGGTGAAGGGAAGGAAGCCTGGGTTCAAATTAGCAATTTGGAACAAAAGGAAGAAACAGTCAACCAGTACAGAAAGAGGAAACAAGAATTGAAAAATATGAGGAGAGGCTTAGGCACCTCTGGGATGATTTTACATGTGCCAACATCCAAATCATAAGGATGTCAGAAGGAGAAGAGGAAGAGCAATAACTGAAAACTTGTGTGAAAAAATAATGAAGGAAAACTCCCCTAATTTGGCAAAGGAAATGACAAGGCCAGGAAGCACAGAGAGTCGCAGTCAAGCTAGACTCAACTTGAACCACAGCAAGACACATCATAATTGAAATGCCAAAGGTTAAAGATAAAGAGAGAATCATAAAAGTCAAGAGCTCTTTTCCCTTAGATTGTCAAATTAAAAAAAAAATGAAAACAGCTAGTAACAATAGCCTTCTGATGTGAATGAATAAAAAATATACCTATTTTTGTCAGATCAGCAAAAAAAACCCCTTTTTTTTGGTGTGTCACAGAATTTTATTAATTCATTTATGTATGCCATGAGATGAAAAAGGCTGATAAACGCTGGCCTAGAGTAAAGCAAGGGGATTAAGAGAAATGTATAAACAAGAGAGATTTAGGAGATAGGAAGAAACAATGGTATGTGGGAGAGAGGAGACATGGGTGATTCAGATTTCAGCTTAGCCTGTGATGAAGGTGGTGACATTCACTGGGGAGAGAACAAGGAAAAGATAAGAGATAATGTGAGTTTAACTCTGGACAAGTTTAATGTGCGTATGGGACATTTGAGTGTAAATATCCCATTTGTTCATTATTTGGTTCTGGAGTTTAACAGGGAGAACTGGGCTAGAGAGGTATATAGTATGCCCAAATTGAAAGTACCTCTAAATATAGGGTGAGCCCCCATTTTCCCAAGTAAAATCTGTTCCCCAATAAAATTCTGTGGCCATCTTGAATATATAAAGTTTTAGAGATATAGATGAAATCATTTCACTGAAACTCTTCACAGTCTTTTTTTATCACCAGTCACATTTTGAACTTCTGACATAGTTTACCACAATGTATCATCTTCACTTTCATGAAAATTTTGAGTATATAAGATGTTGTCACTGAGAATTGTTTCCAGGCCATAGTATCTAATCACACTACATCATCCATACTATAATCATATTCACTTATATTGACTTTCAAAGGCTTGTTTACAAGAACATCTAACACTTGCAAATGTGAAGGCATTTCCCTAGAAGTAATTTCTAAATCTGTATTAAATTTCTTTGTTTCCTTTCCTACCAGTTCTGTCAGGTGGCTTCTATATGAACATTGAGTAAGATCATTTCTTGCTGATATATATTCCCCCAAAGAGCATTTTGTTGCTCAGAATAATTGAGAGAACATCCAGTAATATGAAGGACTTCTTAAAGGTCAGAATATAAGGCAACTCCCTGTTTTCTAAGGGATTATTATGTGGTGGTAAACTGTTCTTATATATTTAGGTATACGTGATAATGCCAAGATAGTGGTTGAGATGGCCTAGGAAAGTTTATGACTGAAGAGAAAGATCATGGACTAGGACCAAACACAAACATATTTAAAATATAGAATAGGAAAAGGAGCTTGCAAAGAAATAAGCAGGCATATGAAAAGAAAACCAAAAGCATGCAGTATCACAGAAGTCAAGGGAATAAAGTGTTTCAAGAAGGCAGGAGTGGTCAACAGTGTCATATACTCCTGAGAAGTCAAGTAAGGTAAGATCTGAAAAACATCCATTGGATTTAGTGAGAAAAAAAAATAGTTACAAATAACCTTATTAAGTGTAGTTGCAGCCATGAGTAAGGCTTCCACCTGATTGTTCTCGCTTGCCACTGAGTATGCACAGCTTCCTGAAAGAGTATACCTGTAACAGGAGGAAAGAGTGGGGAAATCTAGGCTGGATTTTGGACCTTAGGGCTGATATAAGGAGCCAATGGAGAGGGAAGTGTTGAAGATTCCAGAGAGAAAAGAGATAATTGATAGCTTGAGAAACACTGTGGTAGATAATTTGGCACTGTGATTCAGCAAGGCCCGTGATTATCTGACCTCAGTAGTCTCAGAAACTGGCAGTAAGCAAAAAGGACCTTACAGAACAGTTACACCCTGGCCCTGTGGTTTCTAGGCAGCTTTCAGCTGTATCTGAGAATGTTCCATTCTCATAGCACCTTAATGAAGGCTGAAAATCAGAAACAACATCCTGACATTTGCTACCTAGTCTTCTATTTTCCAAGGACATCTGGCTGGGTCCCCAACAGGCAGTAATCACAAAAAGGCAGTCCAAATTTGCAGCAAGAATGACAAGACCTTGCTTTTCCACAGAAACCCAACAGAAAATACTACCTTAAGCAGAAAGAAATTTTATTAGACTGACCCTGGAACCTCAAGACAAGGATGTTACCAGACTGTGGGAATAGATCTAGAGACTGGAGCACCTGAAAGAAACCAGAAAGTTCTCTTTTGAAGAGACTCTTACTTGCACATCTTTCTGAATCTGCCTTGGCTGCAGAATGTTCTCTGTCACGGTCCACACATGGCAGAAAATGGTCACTACCAATGGCTTCTGAGTTACCTTGTTATTGTGTGATTCTGTCAGTCCCAATTACAAACTTCCCAGGATTAATTGCCAATCTTGGTTTATGTGTCCACTTCATACCATTACAGGTCCCACTATGACCAAGTAAATAAAAGAAGAATGGGCAATTCATGGAAAATAGGTATCACTCAAATAATTCTATAGGCATCTATTGAAAATGGATTCCATTTGTCACTATATTCCAACTGCCCAAGCTAATACCTGGTGCTTGTAAACATTGTCCAAGGCATATATATTTGGTGTTGATATAAAGATTTTTTTAATTATGGAAGAGAATTTAGATATAGTGTCAAGGTATTTGCTTGGATGGGAAGAGCCAGAAAAGAAGAAGGCAAAGATGTGTATGTACAATAGGTTTGTAGGTGAGAGGACACAAAATTTGTCTTTGAGAGTCTTGATAGTCTCCATGAAGTGAGTGGTAAGACCATTGCTGTAAGAAGAGAAGTGGCATGGTAGGGTGCTAAAGGAGAGTATCAAAGTAAGCCAGCTTCACTATTTACAATAGCCAAGTGCTGGAAACAGCCTGAGTGCCCATCACTGGATGATTGGATCAAAAAACTTTGGTACATTTACACAATGGAATTCTATATAGCAGAAAGAAAGAAGGAACTTGTACCCTTTGCAACAACATGGATGGAACTGGAGAGTATTATGCTTAGTGAAATAAGCCAGTCAGTGAAGGACAAATATCATATGATCTCACCCATTACGGGACAATAATGAGCAAAACTAACAAC
>PVIW01015041.1:10538-21175 GCA_004026585.1 Noctilio leporinus | reverse complement strand
ACCAGGGTTCCCTTTTCCCCATATCCTCGACAGAACTAGTTTGTAGATTTCTTGATGGTTGCCATTCTGACAGGCGTGAGGTGGTATCTTATTACGGTTTTAATTTGCATCTCTCTGATGACTAGTGATGTTGAGCATTCTTTCATATGCCTTTGGGCCCTTTGTATATCTTCCTCGGGGAGTTGTCTGTTCAGGTCCTTTGCCCATTTTTTAATTTGGCTGTCTGTCTCCCTGGTGTTGAGTTGCATAAATTCTTTATATTTTTTGGAGATCAAACCCTTGTCTGAAGTATCATTAGCAAATATGTTTTCCCATATTGTTGGTTCCCTTTGAATTTTGCTGGTGTTCTCTTTAGCTAAACAGAAACTTTTCAGTTTGATATAGTCCCACTTGTTTATTTGTTCTTTGATTTCCTTTGCTCTTGGTGAAGTATCGGTAAACATATTTCTGTGTAGAATATCGAAAATTTGACTGCCTGTATTTTTCTCCAGGATCTTATGGTGGCACTGCTTATGTTTAAGTCCTTTATCTATCTTGAATTTATCCTGGTGTATGCTGTAAATTGGTGGTCTAGTTTTATTTTTTTGCATCTCTCTGTCCAGTTCTTCCAACACCACTTGTTGAAGAGATTGCTTTTATTCCATTTTATGTTCTCCCCACCTTTGTCAAATATTAATTGGCCACAGAGTCCTGGGTTTATTTCTGGGCTCTCTATTCTGTTCCATTGATCTATACGTCTATTCTTATGCCAGTACCAGACTGTTTTGATGACAGTACCCTTGTAGTATTTGATGTCCGGTATTGTGATTCCTCCTACCTTGTTGTTCTTTCTCAAGATTGCTGTGGCTACTCGTGGGTGTTTTAAGCTCCATATAAGTTTTTGAAGTATTTTTTCTATCTCTGCGAAGTGTGTCATTGCTATTTTAATTGGGATTGCATTGAATCTATAGATTGCTTTGGGTAGTATGGACATTTCAATGATGTTAATTCTTCCCACCCATGAACATGGTATTTGCTTCCATTTATTTGTATCTTCCTTAATTTCTCTATTCAGTGTTCTGTAGTTTTCTGAGTACCGGTCTTTTACCTCCTTGGTTAAGTTGATTCCTAAGTGCTTTATTTTTCTTGTTGCTATGGTACATGGGATTTGTTTTCTATCTTCTATCTTTGATGTTTCATTATTGGTGTACAAAAATGCTCTTGATTTCTGGATATTGACTTTATATACAGCTGTTTTGCTAAATTTGCGTGTTAAGTCAAGTAAGTTTCTGGTGGAGCCTATTGGGTTTTGTATGCACACTATCATATCATCTGTCAATAATGACAGTTTAACTTCCTCCTTTCCAATTTGGATAACTTTGATTCTTTTTTCTTCTCTCATGGCTATGGCTAGAACTTCCGAAATGATGTTAAACAGAAGTGGAGAAAGTGGAACAAGCCTTGTCTTGTTCCTGATCTTAGGGGGAAAGTTTTTAGTTTTTGCCCGTTGAGTATGATGTTGGCTTCAGGTTTCTCATATATGGCCTTTATTATGTTGAGGTATGCTCCCTCTATTCCCATTTTGCTGAGTGTTATTATCAGAAATGGTGGTTGTACTTTATCAATTACTTTTTCAGCATCTATTGATATGATCATATGGTTTTTGTCTTTCATTTTGTTGATGTGGTGTATTACATTTATTGATTTGCAAATGTTGTACCATCCTTGCATCCCTTGGATGAAACCCACTTGATCATGGTTTATGATCTTTTTAATGTATTGCTGGATCCGGTTGGCCAATATTTTGCTGAGAATCTTATCGTCTATGTTCATCAGAGATATTGGCCTATAGTTTTCTTTCTGAGTTGTGTCTTGACCTGGTTTTGGGATTAGAATAATATTGGCCTCCTAGAAAGAGTTTGGAAGTCTTCCCTCTTGTTGGATTTTAAAAAATAGGTTGAGAAGGATAGGAGTTAATTCTTCTTTAAATGTTTTGTAGAATTCACCTATGTAGCCATCTGTCTCAGGGCTCATGTGCTTTGGGAGATTTTTTATTATTTCTTCAATTTCACTAGTTGTTATTGGTTTATTCAAGTTTTCTGCTTCTTCTGGATTTGGTTTTGGTAGATTATACATTTCCAGAAATGTGTCCATTTCACCCAGGTTGTCATATTTCTTGTCATATAGTTGTTTGTAGTAATTTCTTACAATCCTTTGTATTTCTGAATTATCAGTTGTAATTTCTCCTCTGTTGTTTCTGATTTTGTTTATTTGGGTCCTATCTCTCTTTTTCTTGATAAGTCTGGTTAAAGGCTTGTCAATTTTGTTTAATTTTTCAAAGAACCAGCTCCTGGACTTGTTGATTCTTCAAATTGTAGTTTGAGTCTCTAAGTTATTTAATTCTGCTCTGATCTTGATGATTTCTTTCCTTCTACTTGCTCAGGCTTTTTTGTTGTTGTTGTTGCTCCTCTAGTTCTCGCAGCTTTATGGTTATGTTGTTTGTATAAGCTTCTTCTATCCTTTTTAGGTAGGCCTGTATTGCTATGAATTTTCCTCTGAGGACTGCCTTTGCTGTGTCCCATAGGTTTTGGGCTATTGTGTATTCATTGTCATTTGTTTCCAGAAACTTTTTGATTTCATCTTTGATCTCATTGTTAACCCATTCCTTACGTAAAAGTGTGTTATTCAGTCTCCATGAGTTAGAGTACTTTTGTTTTTTTCCCTTGAGATTGGTTTCTAGTTTCAAGCCATTGTGATCTGAGAAGATGCTTGGTATGATTTCAATTTTCCTGCATTTGTGGAGGCTTGTCTTGAGACGTACCATGTGGTCTATCTTTGAGAATGTTCCATGTGCATTTGAAAAGAATGTGTATTTTGCTTCTTTGGGGTAAAAGGCTCTGCATATATCAGTTAGGTCCATTTCCTCTAGAGTGTTGTTCAATGCCACAACATCTTTAGTGATTTTTTGTTTGGAAGATCTGTCTATTGTTGATAGTGGGGTATTAAAATCCCCTACTATGAGTGTGTTGCTGTCTATATCCTTCTTGAAGTCCTCCAAGATTTTCCTTATATATTTCAGAGCTCCTACATTGGGTGCGTATATGTTTACCAGAGTTATTTCTTCTTCATGGATTGTTCTTTTAAGTATTATGAAATGTCCTTCTTTATCTCTTTTTATGGCCTTCATCGTAAAATCTAGTTTGTCTGAAATAAGTATTGCTACTCCAGCCATTTTTAATGTCCATTTGCTTGATATTTATTTTCCCCATCCCTTCATTTCCAATCTGTGTCAGTCTTTTGTTCTGAGGTGGGTCTCTTGAAGACAGCATCTATGTGGGTCATGTTTTCTTATCCATTTGGCTACCCTATGTCCTTTGATTGGTGCATTTAATCCTTTTACATTTAAGGTTATTATTAATTGATATTTATTGACATTTTCCCACTTTGTACCTGTGTTCCTCTCTGTCTGTCTCTGTTTCTTCACCTTTTTTAAGCAGACTCTTTAGCACATATGGCAATGCTGGTTTGGTAGAGATGTATTCTTTGAGTCTTCTTTTGTCTGGAAACTCCTTATTTCTTCTTCCATTTTGAATGAGAGCCTTGCTGGGTAGAGTATTCTTGGTTGCAGGCCTTTGTTTCCTTGGAATATTTTTTGCCATTCCCTTCTGACTTGTATTGTTTCTGTTGAATAATCATTTGATAACCTTATGTGAGCCCCCTTATATGTTATCTTCTGTTTCTCTCTTGATGCTTTTAGGATTCTCTCTTTGTCTTTGAAATTTGCCATTTTAATTATAATGTGTCTTGGAGTGGGCCTGTTTGGATTCATCTCATTGGGACCCTCTGTGTTTCCTGAACTGGAGTAATGTTTTCACTCATTATGTTAGGGAAGTTTTCTCTCATTACTTTTTTGAACAAGTTTTCCATTCCTTGTTTCTCTTTTCCTTGTATCCCTTTGATACGGATGTTATTGCGTTTCATGTTGCCCTGCAGCTTTCTTAAAACCTCTTCCTCCTTGTTCAGCCTTTTTTCATTCTGTTACACTGTCTTGAAATATTTTTCTACGTTGTCCTCCAGCTTGCTGATTCAACCCTCTGCTTCCTCTAGCCTGCTGTTGATTCCATCTACTATTTTCTTCAGTTCAGAAATTGTATTCTTCATATCCTCCTAGCTCTTACTGATAGTTTCTCTGTCCTTTTTAACGCCGGTGTAGTTCTCAGTAAGTTCCTTGTAGATTCCCTGGAGTTGTTTGTAGTTTTCTTTGAGCTGGCTGAGCTCATTGAGCTTCTCTATCATCATTTTTTTGAATTCCATATCTGATAGTTTGCTTGCCTCTATTTCATTTAGTGATCTTTCTGGGGATTCCTCCTTTCCTTTTGGTGATGGACTGATTCTTTTTTTCCTCATTTTTGTGTTTGTTATTGCTTGCTTTTTTCTTGGATTAATCTGCTTTGATTCTCTGCCTTCATGGAGTGCCTTTCTGTATTAGGAGATTTATGGAATTCAGTATTGCAGTCTCCTAGATTTCCTCAACTTGTTGCTCTTGGGGTGCCCTTTATGTCATTACCTTGGCTGTCTGATTGTATTTTGATTTGTTATATATGTTTCTCCTTTCCCTCCAGTTGGCTGATTGAGAGACACTCCTTCTATCCTTTCTCATACACTGTTTTTGAGCTACTCCTTAGGGATTAATAGTTCATTTAGCACTCAGTGTGACTAGGTGCTTGAGATTAGCAGCTATCCATTTCCTAAGTCTGCTTCTTATTCTTGATCAAGTTTCTGCAGTCTACAGTCAGGCTGCAGGGCTTGGAGTGGTAGGGTCTCTGGCTGTTACAGTCAGGGCTGATTCTGAGTGCCACACCCCTGGTAGGCTGAGCCTCCAGTAGCCTAGCTGACTCTTTTTCCTGCTTGTGTTTTGGGGTCCTCCCTTCTCTCACTAGTTCTGTGTGAAGAACTGCAGGGTTCTTTTTTAGCATGGATGGCTATTCCTCCCCCTCCAGCTCCTCCCAGAGGTTTCCACTTGCAATGGGTGCCTGGCTCCAAGAAGGGGGGCGTGGGGAGGTGCAACTTCATTTGCTCCATTGATGGCTAGCCCTCCCCCTCCAGCTCTTGGATGAGGTTTTTTCCACCTGCAATGGGCTCACTGGTGGCACCAGTAGCAGGTTCCTGAGGCACAGTTTTGAGCTGTGGTTTCTGTGGGAGCCTGTGCGACAGTGTGGGTATGTGGGCTTGGGCCTCCCTTCTTGCTGGGGCTCTGAGATGTCCTCTCCCAGGGTGGCACAGTGGCACAATTTTTGGCCCTCATGATGCCTCGGCCAGTGCACTTCAACACTCCTCTGCTCCTGCTCCCCTCAAGTCTCTCCTCCTCTGCCTCTGGCCCCAGGAGGTGCTTTTTATCTCTCAGCCTCCAGAGCAAGACTCTCACACAGTCCCTCCCCTGCAGGAATTCAATTTCTCATTCCCTCAGGAGTTTGTGCTCCCTGTCCACACTTCACTGCTCAGATTTCTAGTAACCAGAGAACCAGAATCTGTCTTCAGTCAGAGCCACCCCTCTGGGCAGAGCTGCCACTGCCCAGAGCCAACCTTACCCCACTGGCTGGCTGGTTTGGAGGTGTGTCATCTGCTCTCCTGTAGGTCTCTGCAGCCTCTGGCCTATGCACCACTGAATCCAGCTGCTTACTACTCCAATTTGCAGGGACTTGCAAAGGTCTTGTGCTCCCTACCCTATTCTCCAGCAGCGCTGGCACTTGAGAACTCTGTAAGCACTGCCCTCTACTCTGTCATCATCTTTCTCTCCTCAACCTTATACTTACATGGAGGTACTATGGAAAGCAACCTCACAGGATGATCTGATCATAAATTCCAACCTGGGCAAATCTCCAGGGTAGCCACACCCCAGGCCTCAACTTCTTAAAAAGCTTATCTTTGCCTTTAGCAAGCCCTCGGTTATCACACCTTAGAAATGCATCTTCTTAGACCTTTGTTCTAAAGAATGACCACTCTCAAGAGAGCAATTCAACCTTTGTGCTGCAGGGCGTCTGTAAGATATTGATTGAGATAGTATCTGAGTCACTCTGTTCCAGGGAGAAACTGTCCATGATGCAGATAAAGAATTGTTGATCAGTAGATAAAGAAGTACTAGGAAAATCTTGGTCCACTGCCAACTCTTATTTTACTAACCCTTTTTCCAACCTCTGAACTACCCTTTCTTCTCCTTATAAAAAGATCAGCTTGAGATGAGATGTCAAAATGGTTTTTGAGGGCATATAAACTGTGATCTTCTCAAATCACCAGCATCTGAGTAAATCAACCATAAAGATTCAATCCTTGTCTCTACTTACTTGTTGTGTTAGTGACACAACAAGTATGAATGCCAGTTTTCCATTTTTAGTTCCTCAATATTAAAGCCTTTGAAAATAGACACTGATTACTGTCGGTGCAACAAGTCCACTGACCATAAAAGAGATATCCTAATGTCTTATCTTAGTTCTCTGTAAACAAACTTTGAGGTGGGGAGAAGGCTTATTGGGGAGAAATATCTCTAAGGACTTGGGGAAGGCAGGAATGAATAGGGAGAAAAATTGATTCACAATGTGGCTGCAACTGAGGCCTCAGTCAAGCCAAGAAGAACTCTGCATTTGGGGTGGCCAACCCCACATCAGCTAGTCATTGACTGTGAGCTCAACCTTGAGAGGGCATGTAACCTCTGCTAAAGCAGGTCCCTGTAGTTCAGCCATTGGCAATTCTCATAGCTACAAGCATTCATAACCATGAATAATATTCCTAGAAGTTAGGAGCTGAGCACAAAGGTCTTAAAAAGGGCACCTGAACATATCATCCTGGGATCTAACACAGTTTATGTTCCTAGTAGTGTTTACTTCCAGATTAAAATGGGGTTACCTGGTGAGCTGGTTCTGGACATGTTTTACCAAGGCTATATACAGCCTGTGTCCTTTGCTGTCAGGACACAGAATTCAAAAGAGTATTAACAAAAGAAATACAGCCTCCCAAGTAAGGATATATGCCACACCCCCCACAGCAAAAGAGACAAACCAAAGGCCAACTAGAAAGAAGACAACAGTCCTCAAAAATGACCAGCACCAAAGAGAGCTTGTGAAGAATCATCTGTCATGTTTTCAGGCCCAGAGATTATTTCCTCCTTTGATGGTAGCAGCCTCTTGGTGTTCCTTTGGAAGACCATTACTCCCTTCCAACCATCAGTCTATGAGTTTCAGGTGGG
This sequence comes from Noctilio leporinus, assembly GCA_004026585.1. Classification (NCBI taxonomy): domain Eukaryota; kingdom Metazoa; phylum Chordata; class Mammalia; order Chiroptera; family Noctilionidae; genus Noctilio; species Noctilio leporinus. The sequence goes on along the minus strand of PVIW01015041.1, from coordinate 13,956 downwards.
CTGACCCTTTCCTTTAACCCTGTATGTAAGACAGTAAGCCAGTTCTGGAGAGGGTAATGCATTCCTAACCCTGGGATTGGCTTAGAGCTAAGTATGTGATCAAAGCTGAGTCCATTGAAGCCAATGAGCACGAGCCCCAGGATTTTTATTGGAACCTTTGTGAACAAAGTCTTCTTTTCCTGCTGTGGTTGCTAAATAATAGACCATCTGCCTAAACCTGTGCGTGGCCATGTGCTTCCTCTGGGTAGAATCCACCTGAGATGAGGCCAAAGAGAAACATGGAGCTCAGAGAGTGTGGCAGGTGTTCATAACACCTTCAGAGCACCTAGATCCAGTCCGAACTGAAGGTTTCTTACCAGATCTACCTCTGGACTTGGCTGGTGGGTGAGCTAGTAACTATCACTTATAAATTAATTCCTGAAAGAGAGCTGGTATTCTTGTCAACTCCTCCCACAACCCTCTCCTACTTCATCCATCCTTTGTGAGAATAATCCTCCTGCCACTCAGGGCAAGTGCAGATCAGGGAGGAGCCTACAGCTTCCTCAAGAAGAGTTAAGGAGAATTGAGGATCTGAATGTGACCTTTAAAAATAACCTGGGTAAATAGGAGAAGAACTTTTCCTCTATTCTCTCAGGTTCTGTATCTAGGCCTCATAATTAAGTGACAGATAAAAGATTAACAGGAGAAAAGTATAAACATTTTATTTGATGTTAATAGGTTTACTTGTACACAAAGGCCTGAATATACTATAAGAAATGAGAACTCAAAGAAGCAGGCAGGCCTGAGAGCTTGTATACCATTTCAACAAAGAGTGCTAAATTGTGAAGACACAAGTGAACATCTGGCTGTTTATTTACATAATGTAATCTTCTTTATAATATACCAGTAATCTAGTAAGTAAACTATGACAAGAAAAGGAAAAAGGGTTTAGGCTAGGGGTGGTAAATTATGGAAAAGAGACTAGGAAACGTGGAGAAAATGCATGGAAAACAAGAATAACTTTAGTAGGTTTATTTGTACAGGCTTATCTCAACATTAATTCCCAATTCCTGATGATAGGTTCTACTTTTTTTGGAGCTGGGAGGGTCCTTTTCTATGATATTGTGATTTATAATCAATATATAGGTCTGTCCATAAAGTACCCAGGCATGTACTATGAAAAATAAGAGACATTTATTGGAAAAGATAAAAGATACAAGAAACATTGTACATAGGACCATGACACCTCAATCCCCTTCAAAGTAGGCATAATAGGACCTCACACAGTTCTCCCAACTGCAGCACAATGTGCCTTCTGCTCTGGTAGCAAAAGCCTCGGAATGAATCTCATCATGCTATGTTTCATACCAAGACCATGCATCAAAATCTCAGATACAGCAGTTTTTGGAATCCCCAGATCAGCTTCTAGTTCTCACACTGTCAGTTGCTGATCTTTGTTGATCACAGACTGTACATGTTTAACATTCTCAGATGTTCTTCTTTTTACAGGCCTTACAGAATGTGGATAACTTTCAATAAATTCTTGACCATCTTTGAAGCCTTTGTACCACACTTTTATTTGCAGTGCACTCATTGTATCATCCCTGAAAGCCTTCTGAATCATTCAAGTAGTTTCCATGAAGGAATATTAAAGCTTAATGCAAAATTTGAGGCAGATTCATTACTCTAATCACTCAGTCATTTTGAATGAGACAACCACAAAGTACATATGCTTATTCAACCAACCCCACTGACTGGTACAGTAAAGTCATTGTTCAGGCATGCGCATTTCAGTCCACTCTCCTTGGCTGCCAGGTTGCATCAATGTTGCACAAACTGTTCTCCTTTTGTTAACAATGGCTAGGTGTTTTCTGGACAGACCTTGTAGCTTGGCCTTTATACCTGGTTCATAACTCCAAAAACTTTATGAATTTTCTAAGAAATAAGAGTAATGGGGAGGTTCTGGCAAGATGGCAGAGGAGTAAGTGGAGTTGCACCAATCTCCTCCCAAGTCACATCTGGAATTACTTTTTTGGAGAAAAAGTCAGCTTGAATTACCAACAGAACACCAGCTGAAAAGAAGTCCTATAACCACAAACAAAACAGAAAAGGCTGTTGCATCACAACATAACTGGTAGGGGTCACAGAAACTCAAGAGGGCTGGCTGGGCCCCCATTGGAGACAGCAGCAGAAGGGACGGAGCCAGGGCTCCACCTGAGAAGGGTGGGATCTGGTCCCCTAGCTGGGTGTCCCAGCTATAGCAACACAGCGAAGAGCAGAGCAGTGTCCAGCTCAGAAGGGTGGAAAGCCATGGAGTTTATTAGCCTAAGAGAGCTCTGGAGACAGATAACTACTAGGGTGACCACAGCGACAATACATTGGCACCCACCTACCCTGAGCTCCACCAGAGGGAAGGCAGAGAGGACTGGAGACACATGGGGAGAGTTTGAGGTGGTGGCTTGGAGGAAAAAAGTGAGGAGGCAGCTGTGGGGATACCGGTACTGACTCATTGCCCACACCTCAGGTGGACAGCTGTGCCAGCAGCTTCCTTATGAGGGTCCTCATAGACCTGCCCACTGGAAGCAATCTGCCCTGCCCAGCAATACCTGTGCCTGGTGCCTGATCACAATTCTTTGACTAATATCTAAATAAACCTCTTCTGCTCTTCCCTGTCTGAGCATAGATACAATAGTTGGCACCTGAACAGGTATTTCTTCCCCAGCAGCGCCTGGGCCTGGCGGCTGATTACAAACTCTCTTACAGCTGGGTCAGACATTCAGCTCTGCACAGTGGCATGCAATCCTGGTGGCTGATCCTAGATTCATTGCTTTGCAACTGAATCAGTCCTTCTTGCTCAGCAGAGCCTAGGCCTGGCGACTAATTTCAAATTCTCTGACCTACAGCTGAGTCAGACAGTTAGCCCCACACAGTGGCAACTGAGCCTGGTGGCTGATCCTGAATTCATTGGTACACAACTGAGTTGATTTGTCCTGCCCAGTGGCCTCTAGGCCTGCCAGCCAATCACAGATTCATTGGATTACAATTGAACCTCTCTATCTAGCCCAGTAGGGACTGAGTTTGGTAGCTGACTTACTGATTTACAACTAAATCAGTCTGTCACCCCAAGCGGCATCTGAACCTGGTGGTGGATCACAGACTAATAGGATTACAACTAAATCAATCTTTCCAGTGTAGCAGTTCCTTAGGCTGGCAGCTGATCACAGTCTGATTGGATTACAATGAAACCTAAAAATGAGGAAAAAAAGAATCAGTCCATCACCAAAAGGAAAGGAGGAATCCCCAGAAAGATCACTAAATGAAATAGAGGCAAGCAAACTATCAGATATGGAATTCAAAAAAATGATGATAGAGAAGCTCAATGAGCTCAGCCAGCTCAAAGAAAACTACAAACAACTCCAGGGAATCTACAAGGAACTTA
>PVIW01015041.1:0-10438 GCA_004026585.1 Noctilio leporinus | reverse complement strand
TTGTAATCCAATCAGACTGTGATCAGCTGCCAGCCTAAGGAACTGCTACACTGGAAAGATTGATTTAGTTGTAATCCTATTAGTCTGTGATCCACCACCAGGTTCAGATGCCGCTTGGGGTGACAGACTGATTTAGTTGTAAATCAGTAAGTCAGCTACCAAACTCAGTCCCTACTGGGCTAGATAGAGAGGTTCAATTGTAATCCAATGAATCTGTGATTGGCTGGCAGGCCTAGAGGCCACTGGGCAGGACAAATCAACTCAGTTGTGTACCAATGAATTCAGGATCAGCCACCAGGCTCAGTTGCCACTGTGTGGGGCTAACTGTCTGACTCAGCTGTAGGTCAGAGAATTTGAAATTAGTCGCCAGGCCTAGGCTCTGCTGAGCAAGAAGGACTGATTCAGTTGCAAAGCAATGAATCTAGGATCAGCCACCAGGATTGCATGCCACTGTGCAGAGCTGAATGTCTGACCCAGCTGTAAGAGAGTTTGTAATCAGCCGCCAGGCCCAGGCGCTGCTGGGGAAGAAATACCTGTTCAGGTGCCAACTATTGTATCTATGCTCAGACAGGGAAGAGCAGAAGAGGTTTATTTAGATATTAGTCAAAGAATTGTGATCAGGCACCAGGCACAGGTATTGCTGGGCAGGGCAGATTGCTTCCAGTGGGCAGGTCTATGAGGACCCTCATAAGGAAGCTGCTGGCACAGCTGTCCACCTGAGGTGTGGGCAATGAGTCAGTACCGGTATCCCCACAGCTGCCTCCTCACTTTTTTCCTCCAAGCCACCACCTCAAACTCTCCCCATGTGTCTCCAGTCCTCTCTGCCTTCCCTCTGGTGGAGCTCAGGGTAGGTGGGTGCCAATGTATTGTCGCTGTGGTCACCCTAGTAGTTATCTGTCTCCAGAGCTCTCTTAGGCTAATAAACTCCATGGCTTTCCACCCTTCTGAGCTGGACACTGCTCTGCTCTTCGCTGTGTTGCTATAGCTGGGACACCCAGCTAGGGGACCAGATCCCACCCTTCTCAGGTGGAGCCCTGGCTCCGTCCCTTCTGCTGCTGTCTCCAATGGGGGCCCAGCCAGCCCTCTTGAGTTTCTGTGACCCCTACCAGTTATGTTGTGATGCAACAGCCTTTTCTGTTTTGTTTGTGGTTATAGGACTTCTTTTCAGCTGGTGTTCTGTTGGTAATTCAAGCTGACTTTTTCTCCAAAAAAGTAATTCCAGATGTGACTTGGGAGGAGATTGGTGCAACTCCACTTACTCCTCTGCCATCTTGCCAGAACCTCCCCATTACTCTTATTTCTTAGAAAATTCATAAAGTTTTTGGAGTTATGAACCAGGTATAAAGGCCAAGCTACAAGGTCTGTCCAGAAAACACCTAGCCATTGTTAACAAAAGGAGAACAGTTTGTGCAACATTGATGCAACCTGGCAGCCAAGGAGAGTGGACTGAAATGCGCATGCCTGAACAATGACTTTACTGTACCAGTCAGTGGGGTTGGTTGAATAAGCATATGTACTTTGTGGTTGTCTCATTCAAAATGACTGAGTGATTAGAGTAATGAATCTGCCTCAAATTTTGCATTAAGCTTTAATATTCCTTCATGGAAACTACTTGAATGATTCAGAAGGCTTTCAGGGATGATACAATGAGTGCACTGCAAATAAAAGTGTGGTACAAAGGCTTCAAAGATGGTCAAGAATTTATTGAAAGTTATCCACATTCTGTAAGGCCTGTAAAAAGAAGAACATCTGAGAATGTTAAACATGTACAGTCTGTGATCAACAAAGATCAGCAACTGACAGTGTGAGAACTAGAAGCTGATCTGGGGATTCCAAAAACTGCTGTATCTGAGATTTTGATGCATGGTCTTGGTATGAAACATAGCATGATGAGATTCATTCCGAGGCTTTTGCTACCAGAGCAGAAGGCACATTGTGCTGCAGTTGGGAGAACTGTGTGAGGTCCTATTATGCCTACTTTGAAGGGGATTGAGGTGTCATGGTCCTATGTACAATGTTTCTTGTATCTTTTATCTTTTCCAATAAATGTCTCTTATTTTTCATAGTACATGCCTGGGTACTTTATGGACAGACCTATATATTGATTATAAATCACAATATCATAGAAAAGGACCCTCCCAGCTCCAAAAAAAGTAGAACCTATCATCAGGAATTGGGAATTAATGTTGAGATAAGCCTGTACAAATAAACCTACTAAAGTTATTCTTGTTTTCCATGCATTTTCTCCACGTTTCCTAGTCTCTTTTCCATAATTTACCACCCCTAGCCTAAACCCTTTTTCCTTTTCTTGTCATAGTTTACTTACTAGATTACTGGTATATTATAAAGAAGATTACATTATGTAAATAAACAGCCAGATGTTCACTTGTGTCTTCACAATTTAGCACTCTTTGTTGAAATGGTATACAAGCTCTCAGGCCTGCCTGCTTCTTTGAGTTCTCATTTCTTATAGTATATTCAGGCCTTTGTGTACAAGTAAACCTATTAACATCAAATAAAATGTTTATACTTTTCTCCTGTTAATCTTTTATCTGTCACTTAATTATGAGGCCTAGATACAGAACCTGAGAGAATAGAGGAAAAGTTCTTCTCCTATTTACCCAGGTTATTTTTAAAGGTCACATTCAGATCCTCAATTCTCCTTAACTCTTCTTGAGGAAGCTGTAGGCTCCTCCCTGATCTGCACTTGCCCTGAGTGGCAGGAGGATTATTCTCACAAAGGATGGATGAAGTAGGAGAGGGTTGTGGGAGGAGTTGACAAGAATACCAGCTCTCTTTCAGGAATTAATTTATAAGTGATAGTTACTAGCTCACCCACCAGCCAAGTCCAGAGGTAGATCTGGTAAGAAACCTTCAGTTCGGACTGGATCTAGGTGCTCTGAAGGTGTTATGAACACCTGCCACACTCTCTGAGCTCCATGTTTCTCTTTGGCCTCATCTCAGGTGGATTCTACCCAGAGGAAGCACATGGCCACGCACAGGTTTAGGCAGATGGTCTATTATTTAGCAACCACAGCAGGAAAAGAAGACTTTGTTCACAAAGGTTCCAATAAAAATCCTGGGGCTCGTGCTCATTGGCTTCAATGGACTCAGCTTTGATCACATACTTAGCTCTAAGCCAATCCCAGGGTTAGGAATGCATTACCCTCTCCAGAACTGGCTTACTGTCTTACATACAGGGTTAAAGGAAAGGGTCAGCCCACCTGAAACTCATAGACTGATGGTTGGAAGGGAGTAATGGTCTTCCAAAGGAACACCAAGAGGCTGCTACCATCAAAGGAGGAAATAATCTCTGGGCCTGAAAACATGACAGATGATTCTTCACAAGCTCTCTTTGGTGCTGGTCATTTTTGAGGACTGTTGTCTTCTTTCTAGTTGGCCTTTGGTTTGTCTCTTTTGCTGTGGGGGGTGTGGCATATATCCTTACTTGGGAGGCTGTATTTCTTTTGTTAATACTCTTTTGAATTCTGTGTCCTGACAGCAAAGGACACAGGCTGTATATAGCCTTGGTAAAACATGTCCAGAACCAGCTCACCAGGTAACCCCATTTTAATCTGGAAGTAAACACTACTAGGAACATAAACTGTGTTAGATCCCAGGATGATATGTTCAGGTGCCCTTTTTAAGACCTTTGTGCTCAGCTCCTAACTTCTAGGAATATTATTCATGGTTATGAATGCTTGTAGCTATGAGAATTGCCAATGGCTGAACTACAGGGACCTGCTTTAGCAGAGGTTACATGCCCTCTCAAGGTTGAGCTCACAGTCAATGACTAGCTGATGTGGGGTTGGCCACCCCAAATGCAGAGTTCTTCTTGGCTTGACTGAGGCCTCAGTTGCAGCCACATTGTGAATCAATTTTTCTCCCTATTCATTCCTGCCTTCCCCAAGTCCTTAGAGATATTTCTCCCCAATAAGCCTTCTCCCCACCTCAAAGTTTGTTTACAGAGAACTAAGATAAGACATTAGGATATCTCTTTTATGGTCAGTGGACTTGTTGCACCGACAGTAATCAGTGTCTATTTTCAAAGGCTTTAATATTGAGGAACTAAAAATGGAAAACTGGCATTCATACTTGTTGTGTCACTAACACAACAAGTAAGTAGAGACAAGGATTGAATCTTTATGGTTGATTTACTCAGATGCTGGTGATTTGAGAAGATCACAGTTTATATGCCCTCAAAAACCATTTTGACATCTCATCTCAAGCTGATCTTTTTATAAGGAGAAGAAAGGGTAGTTCAGAGGTTGGAAAAAGGGTTAGTAAAATAAGAGTTGGCAGTGGACCAAGATTTTCCTAGTACTTCTTTATCTACTGATCAACAATTCTTTATCTGCATCATGGACAGTTTCTCCCTGGAACAGAGTGACTCAGATACTATCTCAATCAATATCTTACAGACGCCCTGCAGCACAAAGGTTGAATTGCTCTCTTGAGAGTGGTCATTCTTTAGAACAAAGGTCTAAGAAGATGCATTTCTAAGGTGTGATAACCGAGGGCTTGCTAAAGGCAAAGATAAGCTTTTTAAGAAGTTGAGGCCTGGGGTGTGGCTACCCTGGAGATTTGCCCAGGTTGGAATTTATGATCAGATCATCCTGTGAGGTTGCTTTCCATAGTACCTCCATGTAAGTATAAGGTTGAGGAGAGAAAGATGATGACAGAGTAGAGGGCAGTGCTTACAGAGTTCTCAAGTGCCAGCGCTGCTGGAGAATAGGGTAGGGAGCACAAGACCTTTGCAAGTCCCTGCAAATTGGAGTAGTAAGCAGCTGGATTCAGTGGTGCATAGGCCAGAGGCTGCAGAGACCTACAGGAGAGCAGATGACACACCTCCAAACCAGCCAGCCAGTGGGGTAAGGTTGGCTCTGGGCAGTGGCAGCTCTGCCCAGAGGGGTGGCTCTGACTGAAGACAGATTCTGGTTCTCTGGTTACTAGAAATCTGAGCAGTGAAGTGTGGACAGGGAGCACAAACTCCTGAGGGAATGAGAAATTGAATTCCTGCAGGGGAGGGACTGTGTGAGAGTCTTGCTCTGGAGGCTGAGAGATAAAAAGCACCTCCTGGGGCCAGAGGCAGAGGAGGAGAGACTTGAGGGGAGCAGGAGCAGAGGAGTGTTGAAGTGCACTGGCCGAGGCATCATGAGGGCCAAAAATTGTGCCACTGTGCCACCCTGGGAGAGGACATCTCAGAGCCCCAGCAAGAAGGGAGGCCCAAGCCCACATACCCACACTGTCGCACAGGCTCCCACAGAAACCACAGCTCAAAACTGTGCCTCAGGAACCTGCTACTGGTGCCACCAGTGAGCCCATTGCAGGTGGAAAAAACCTCATCCAAGAGCTGGAGGGGGAGGGCTAGCCATCAATGGAGCAAATGAAGTTGCACCTCCCCACGCCCCCCTTCTTGGAGCCAGGCACCCATTGCAAGTGGAAACCTCTGGGAGGAGCTGGAGGGGGAGGAATAGCCATCCATGCTAAAAAAGAACCCTGCAGTTCTTCACACAGAACTAGTGAGAGAAGGGAGGACCCCAAAACACAAGCAGGAAAAAGAGTCAGCTAGGCTACTGGAGGCTCAGCCTACCAGGGGTGTGGCACTCAGAATCAGCCCTGACTGTAACAGCCAGAGACCCTACCACTCCAAGCCCTGCAGCCTGACTGTAGACTGCAGAAACTTGATCAAGAATAAGAAGCAGACTTAGGAAATGGATAGCTGCTAATCTCAAGCACCTAGTCACACTGAGTGCTAAATGAACTATTAATCCCTAAGGAGTAGCTCAAAAACAGTGTATGAGAAAGGATAGAAGGAGTGTCTCTCAATCAGCCAACTGGAGGGAAAGGAGAAACATATATAACAAATCAAAATACAATCAGACAGCCAAGGTAATGACATAAAGGGCACCCCAAGAGCAACAAGTTGAGGAAATCTAGGAGACTGCAATACTGAATTCCATAAATCTCCTAATACAGAAAGGCACTCCATGAAGGCAGAGAATCAAAGCAGATTAATCCAAGAAAAAAGCAAGCAATAACAAACACAAAAATGAGGAAAAAAAGAATCAGTCCATCACCAAAAGGAAAGGAGGAATCCCCAGAAAGATCACTAAATGAAATAGAGGCAAGCAAACTATCAGATATGGAATTCAAAAAAATGATGATAGAGAAGCTCAATGAGCTCAGCCAGCTCAAAGAAAACTACAAACAACTCCAGGGAATCTACAAGGAACTTACTGAGAACTACACCGGCGTTAAAAAGGACAGAGAAACTATCAGTAAGAGCTAGGAGGATATGAAGAATACAATTTCTGAACTGAAGAAAATAGTAGATGGAATCAACAGCAGGCTAGAGGAAGCAGAGGGTTGAATCAGCAAGCTGGAGGACAACGTAGAAAAATATTTCAAGACAGTGTAACAGAATGAAAAAAGGCTGAACAAGGAGGAAGAGGTTTTAAGAAAGCTGCAGGGCAACATGAAACGCAATAACATCCGTATCAAAGGGATACAAGGAAAAGAGAAACAAGGAATGGAAAACTTGTTCAAAAAAGTAATGAGAGAAAACTTCCCTAACATAATGAGTGAAAACATTACTCCAGTTCAGGAAACACAGAGGGTCCCAATGAGATGAATCCAAACAGGCCCACTCCAAGACACATTATAATTAAAATGGCAAATTTCAAAGACAAAGAGAGAATCCTAAAAGCATCAAGAGAGAAACAGAAGATAACATATAAGGGGGCTCACATAAGGTTATCAAATGATTATTCAACAGAAACAATACAAGTCAGAAGGGAATGGCAAAAAATATTCCAAGGAAACAAAGGCCTGCAACCAAGAATACTCTACCCAGCAAGGCTCTCATTCAAAATGGAAGAAGAAATAAGGAGTTTCCAGACAAAAGAAGACTCAAAGAATACATCTCTACCAAACCAGCATTGCCATATGTGCTAAAGAGTCTGCTTAAAAAAGGTGAAGAAACAGAGACAGACAGAGAGGAACACAGGTACAAAGTGGGAAAATGTCAATAAATATCAATTAATAATAACCTTAAATGTAAAAGGATTAAATGCACCAATCAAAGGACATAGGGTAGCCAAATGGATAAGAAAACATGACCCACATAGATGCTGTCTTCAAGAGACCCACCTCAGAACAAAAGACTGACACAGATTGGAAATGAAGGGATGGGGAAAATAAATATCAAGCAAATGGACATTAAAAATGGCTGGAGTAGCAATACTTATTTCAGACAAACTAGATTTTACGATGAAGGCCATAAAAAGAGATAAAGAAGGACATTTCATAATACTTAAAAGAACAATCCATGAAGAAGAAATAACTCTGGTAAACATATACGCACCCAATGTAGGAGCTCTGAAATATATAAGGAAAATCTTGGAGGACTTCAAGAAGGATATAGACAGCAACACACTCATAGTAGGGGATTTTAATACCCCACTATCAACAATAGACAGATCTTCCAAACAAAAAATCACTAAAGATGTTGTGGCATTGAACAACACTCTAGAGGAAATGGACCTAACTGATATATGCAGAGCCTTTTACCCCAAAGAAGCAAAATACACATTCTTTTCAAATGCACATGGAACATTCTCAAAGATAGACCACATGGTACGTCTCAAGACAAGCCTCCACAAATGCAGGAAAATTGAAATCATACCAAGCATCTTCTCAGATCACAATGGCTTGAAACTAGAAACCAATCTCAAGGGAAAAAAACAAAAGTACTCTAACTCATGGAGACTGAATAACACACTTTTACGTAAGGAATGGGTTAACAATGAGATCAAAGATGAAATCAAAAAGTTTCTGGAAACAAATGACAATGAATACACAATAGCCCAAAACCTATGGGACACAGCAAAGGCAGTCCTCAGAGGAAAATTCATAGCAATACAGGCCTACCTAAAAAGGATAGAAGAAGCTTATACAAACAACATAACCATAAAGCTGCGAGAACTAGAGGAGCAACAACAACAACAAAAAAGCCTGAGCAAGTAGAAGGAAAGAAATCATCAAGATCAGAGCAGAATTAAATAACTTAGAGACTCAAACTACAATTTGAAGAATCAACAAGTCCAGGAGCTGGTTCTTTGAAAAATTAAACAAAATTGACAAGCCTTTAACCAGACTTATCAAGAAAAAGAGAGATAGGACCCAAATAAACAAAATCAGAAACAACAGAGGAGAAATTACAACTGATAATTCAGAAATACAAAGGATTGTAAGAAATTACTACAAACAACTATATGACAAGAAATATGACAACCTGGGTGAAATGGACACATTTCTGGAAATGTATAATCTACCAAAACCAAATCCAGAAGAAGCAGAAAACTTGAATAAACCAATAACAACTAGTGAAATTGAAGAAATAATAAAAAATCTCCCAAAGCACATGAGCCCTGAGACAGATGGCTACATAGGTGAATTCTACAAAACATTTAAAGAAGAATTAACTCCTATCCTTCTCAACCTATTTTTTAAAATCCAACAAGAGGGAAGACTTCCAAACTCTTTCTAGGAGGCCAATATTATTCTAATCCCAAAACCAGGTCAAGACACAACTCAGAAAGAAAACTATAGGCCAATATCTCTGATGAACATAGACGATAAGATTCTCAGCAAAATATTGGCCAACCGGATCCAGCAATACATTAAAAAGATCATAAACCATGATCAAGTGGGTTTCATCCAAGGGATGCAAGGATGGTACAACATTTGCAAATCAATAAATGTAATACACCACATCAACAAAATGAAAGACAAAAACCATATGATCATATCAATAGATGCTGAAAAAGTAATTGATAAAGTACAACCACCATTTCTGATAATAACACTCAGCAAAATGGGAATAGAGGGAGCATACCTCAACATAATAAAGGCCATATATGAGAAACCTGAAGCCAACATCATACTCAACGGGCAAAAACTAAAAACTTTCCCCCTAAGATCAGGAACAAGACAAGGCTTGTTCCACTTTCTCCACTTCTGTTTAACATCATTTCGGAAGTTCTAGCCATAGCCATGAGAGAAGAAAAAAGAATCAAAGTTATCCAAATTGGAAAGGAGGAAGTTAAACTGTCATTATTGACAGATGATATGATAGTGTGCATACAAAACCCAATAGGCTCCACCAGAAACTTACTTGACTTAACACGCAAATTTAGCAAAACAGCTGTATATAAAGTCAATATCCAGAAATCAAGAGCATTTTTGTACACCAATAATGAAACATCAAAGATAGAAGATAGAAAACAAATCCCATGTACCATAGCAACAAGAAAAATAAAGCACTTAGGAATCAACTTAACCAAGGAGGTAAAAGACCGGTACTCAGAAAACTACAGAACACTGAATAGAGAAATTAAGGAAGATACAAATAAATGGAAGCAAATACCATGTTCATGGGTGGGAAGAATTAACATCATTGAAATGTCCATACTACCCAAAGCAATCTATAGATTCAATGCAATCCCAATTAAAATAGCAATGACACACTTCGCAGAGATAGAAAAAATACTTCAAAAACTTATATGGAGCTTAAAACACCCACGAGTAGCCACAGCAATCTTGAGAAAGAACAACAAGGTAGGAGGAATCACAATACCGGACATCAAATACTACAAGGGTACTGTCATCAAAACAGTCTGGTACTGGCATAAGAATAGACGTATAGATCAATGGAACAGAATAGAGAGCCCAGAAATAAACCCAGGACTCTGTGGCCAATTAATATTTGACAAAGGTGGGGAGAACATAAAATGGAATAAAAGCAATCTCTTCAACAAGTGGTGTTGGAAGAACTGGACAGAGAGATGCAAAAAAATAAAACTAGACCACCAATTTACAGCATACACCAGGATAAATTCAAGATAGATAAAGGACTTAAACATAAGCAGTGCCACCATAAGATCCTGGAGAAAAATACAGGCAGTCAAATTTTCGATATTCTACACAGAAATATGTTTACCGATACTTCACCAAGAGCAAAGGAAATCAAAGAACAAATAAACAAGTGGGACTATATCAAACTGAAAAGTTTCTGTTTAGCTAAAGAGAACACCAGCAAAATTCAAAGGGAACCAACAATATGGGAAAACATATTTGCTAATGATACTTCAGACAAGGGTTTGATCTCCAAAAAATATAAAGAATTTATGCAACTCAACACCAGGGAGACAGACAGCCAAATTAAAAAATGGGCAAAGGACCTGAACAGACAACTCCCCGAGGAAGATATACAAAGGGCCCAAAGGCATATGAAAGAATGCTCAACATCACTAGTCATCAGAGAGATGCAAATTAAAACCGTAATAAGATACCACCTCACGCCTGTCAGAATGGCAACCATCAAGAAATCTACAAACTAGTTCTGTCGAGGATATGGGGAAAAGGGAACCCTGGT
>PVIW01015040.1:0-21066 GCA_004026585.1 Noctilio leporinus | reverse complement strand
TATTTCTCCTTCTATCTTGAATGAGAGCCTTGCTGGGTAGAGTATTCTTGGTTGCATGCCTTTGTTTACCATGACTTGAAATACTTTTTGCCATTCCCTTCTGGCTTGAATTGTTTCTGTTGAATAATCATTGGATAGCCTTATTGGAGCCCCTTTGTATGTTATTTGTCTTTTCTCTCTTGATGCTTTTAGGATTCTCCCTTTGTCTTTGAAATTAGCCATTTTAATAATAATGTGCCTTGGTGTTGGTCTGTTTGGGTTGATCCTCATTGGGACCCTCTGTGCTTCCTGAACTGGATTCATGTTTTCACTCATCATGTTAATTTTCTATCATGACTTTTTTGAACAGGTGTTCCATTCCTTGTTTCTCTTCTCCTTCTGATATCCCTATGATATGGATGTTGTTATGTTTCATGTTGTCCTGCAGCTCTCTTAACCCCTATTCAGTCTTGTTCAGCCTTTTTTGATTCTCTTGTACTGTCTTGGAGTATTTGTCTACATTATACTCCAACTCGCTGATCCAGTCCTCTGCTTCCTCTAGCCTACTGTTGATTCCTTCCACTGTATTCTTCAAGTCAGAAATTGTATTCTTCATTTCCTCCTGGCACTTATTGATAGTTTCCATGTCCTTTTTCATGCCGTTGTAGTTCTCAGTAAGTTCCTTGTAACTTCCCTGGAGTTCTTTGTAATTTCCCTGGAGTTCTTTGTAATTCCCCTGAAGTTCTTTGTAATTTCCCTGGAGTTCTTTGTAATTTCCTTGGAGTTGTTTGTAGTTCTCCTGGAGTTGTTTACAGTTTTCTTTGATGTGGCTGAGCTTACTGAGCTTCTCTATCATCATTCTTTTGAATTCCTTATCTGATATGCCAGGTGCCTCTTTTTCATTTTGCGTTCTTTCTGGGGATTCTTCCCTTCCTTTTGGTGATGGACTGATTCTTTTTTTCCCTATTTTGGGTGTCTGTTCTTGCTTGCTCTTTATTTATTTATTTATTTTTGTTCTTTCCTTGGGTTAACCTTCTTTGCTTCCTTGCCTTAGTTGAGCACCCTTCTGTGATAGGAGATTTGTGGAGTTCAATGTTGCCGTCTCCCAGATTTTCTCCAGTTGCTGTTCTTGGTGTGTCCTTTATTTGGGCTGTCTTGTATTCTGGGCCTGTGGGCTTTTAGCAGAAACAAAAACAAAAACAAAAAACAAAAAAACAAAAACATACAAAAAAAAACAAAAACAAAATACCAAACCAAACCAACCAAACAAAGAAACAAACAAAAAAAAAATTGCAAAAGGAAAAAAGAAATAAAAATGATAATAATAATAAGAAGAAAGGGTTTAGATGGTTGTTCACCCTGAATAATCCCTGACTGGTCCAATTGGAGCCTGGACCTGAGGGCTTTTAGCAGAGGGGAAAAAAAAAGAAAGAAAGAAAAAAAGGGAGAAAGTCCCAAGAGAAAGAGAAATCAATATTAATAAAGAAAAGGTTTAGATTTCTGTTCACCCTTTATGGTCTCTGTTTGGTCCAGGTGGAGCTAGGACCAGTGGGTTTTATGAGGGAGAAAAGAAAGGAGAAAGAAAGAAAGAAAGAAAAAAAAATGATGGGGGGTGAAAGTCACAAGACAAAGAGAAATCAATATTAATAAAGAAAGGGTTGAGCTGTGTGTTCCCCCTTTATGATTTCTGATTGGTCCAGGTGGAGCAAGAACCTGTAGGCTTTACCAGGAAGAAAAGGAAAAGAAAAATTTTTAAAAAAAAGAGGAAGGAAGAAAAGTATAAAGAAAGGGTTTAGAAAGGCTGGGGAAGGGAGGAATACTTAGATTGAGGACTGGGAATGTGTTATAGCCACAGAGTGAATAGACTTTAATTCGAGAGTAGGGGAGGGTCTTGGGTATTTAGGTGGATTGAGGTATGGGGGGGATTAAGAATATGTGAGGAGTAACTTTTGCAAAGGATATGTTGGGGATTAATAGTTCATATTGCTCTCGGTATAATTCAGGTGCTTGAGATTGGCAGCAATCCCTTTCCTGATGCTGCCTCTTTTTCTTGTTCTGGACTTTACAGTCTATAGTCTATATGTTAGCTCTTCTTGGTGCGTGGCAGGGCCTCTGATTGTCGCAGTAGGGCTGATTCTGAGTGTCCACCCCCAGGTAGGCTGGGCCTTCTGCAGCCTGGCTGGGTTTTAGGGCTACCGGTGTTCTGGAGCCCGCAGGGAGCCCCCTCCCACTTCTGGCGGAGGCTCCAGCCCAGGATGGGCACCCAGCACTTCTGCAGGGCAGCCCACAACTTCGCTGGTCCCTGTGAGGACTGGTCCCGCCCCTACAGTTCCAGGAGGAGGCCACCCCTGTAGTCAACACTTTCGGGTCCACCTACACTGTCCCGCCCTTCTGGGGCAAGCACCACGCCTCCAAGCCAACCAGCTGTCCTAGGAGTCCTTTAAGCGGCCTCTGTGATGAGCCCCTCCCAGGCGTGGGCGGTGTGGCCTTTGTCTCTGGCAATGGCAGGTCAGTTACCCCTGCCACTAGTTCCTGGCTCACCGGCTCACTGCTTGGAGTTTCCAGCGGTACCAGGGGGCCTGTGTGGTTGCGCAGGGCTGGGCCTCCCCCCTTGCAGGGGCTTCTAGAGGCTGTTTCCCCAGTGGCCCAGCAGCTCCGTTTTCGGCCCTCTCGCTGCCCCACTGGTGCACTTCCCACTCCCCCACTCTGGCTTCCCGCAGGACTCTTCTCCTCTGCCTCTAGCCCCGCGAGGAGCCTCCTCTCCCTGTTGCCAGAGTGAGTCTCTCACACAGTCCCTCCCCTGCAAGAGTTCAATTCCACGTTGCCCTTGCAGCCTGCACTTCACTGTTGAGACTTCCAGTCACCAGCGAGCCCGGAACTGGCTCCAGTCAAACGTGCCCCTCTGGGCAGAGCCGCCCCTGCCCAGAGCCGACCTCGGCCTACTGGCCTGGTCGGTCGGGAACACCTCACCTACTGTCCTTTGGGCGTCCTCTGCCTCTGGGCTGTGCTCCCCTGTGTCCAGATGCTGCCTGTTCCAATCCCTAGGGTCCTGAAGACGTCTCACGCTCCCTATCCTGTCCTCTAGCTGCTCTGGTACTCGAGAACACCATCAGCACTGCTCTCTACTTTGTCGCCATCTTCCCTCTCTCTCTCCTCAAATATTAATTGACCATAGAGTCCTGGTTGTATTTCTGGGCTCTCTATTCTGTTCCATTGATCTTTATGTCTATTCCTATGCCAGTACCAGATTGTTTTAATTACCATAGCCTTGTAGTATAGTTTGATGCCCACTATTGTGATTCCTCCTACCTTGTTTTTCTTTCTCAAGATTGATGTGGCTATTCATGGTTGTTTTTGGCTCCATATTAATTTTTGAAGTACTTTTTCTATAACTGTGAAATATGTCATTGGTATTTCAAATGTGATTGCATTGAATCTTTAGATTGCCTTGGGTAGTATGGATATTTTAATGATGTTGATTCTTCCCATACAGGAACATGGTATATGCTTCCATTTATTTGTATCTTCCTTGATTCCTTTCTTCAGTGTTATGTAGTATTCTAAGTATAGATCTTTTACCATCTTGGTGAAGTCTATTCCTAAGTATTTAATTTTTCTTGTTGCTGTGGTAAATGGGATTTGTTCTCTAGCTTGTATCTCTCATGTTTCATTTTTGATATACAAAAATAGTTTTGACTTCTGAATATTGACTTTATAACCATAAATTTTGCTAAATTTGCTTATTAGGTTGAGCAGGATTTTTTGGGGGAGTCTATGGGGTTTTGTATATAAACTATCACATCAGCTGCAAATAATAGATTGACTTCCTTCTTTCCAATTTGGATATGTTTGATTCCTTTTTTGTCCTTGATAGTCTTGGCTAGAAATTCCAAAAGGATGTTGAACAGAAGTGGAGAAAGTGGACAGCTGTGTCTTGTTCCTGATCTTAGGGCAAAAGTTTTGAGTTTTTGCCCATTGAGTATGATGTTGGCTTCAGGTTTTTTATAAATGTCCTTTATTATGTTGAGGTATGCTCCCTCTATTCCCATTTTGCAGAGTGTTTTTATGATAAATGGCTGCTGTACTTTATCAAATACTTTTCAGTATCTATTGATATGATCATATGTTTTTTGTCTTTCATTTTGTTTCTGTGGTGTAGTATATGAATTGATTCGTGAATATTGTACCATCCTTGCATCCCTGGGATAAAGCCCATGTGATCATGGTGTATGATCTTTTTAATGTATCACTGGATCCAGTTGGCCAATATTTTGTTGAGAATCTTAGCATCTATGTTCATCAGAGATATTGGCCTATAGTTTTGTTTTTTTTTTTTTTTTTTTCCCCTTAGTTGTGTCTTGACCTGATTTTGGGATTATAATAATATTGGCCTCATAGAGAGTTTGGGAGTCATTCCCCTTGTTGGATGTTTTGGAATAGGTTGAAGAGGATAGGAGTTAATTCTCTTCTAAATGTTTGATAGAATTAACCTGTGTAGTCATCTGGTCCAAGGCTCTCGTGCTTTGGAAGATTTTTGATTACTTCTTCAATTTCACTAGTTGTTACTGGTGTTTGCAGGATTTCTACTTCTTCTGGATTCAGTTTTGGTAGATTATACATGTCCAGAAATGTGTCTATTTCACCCAGGTTGTCATATTTCTTGTTTGCAGTAATTTCTTACAGTTCTTTTTGTTTCTGTATCAGTTGTGATTTCTCCTCTGTTATTTCTGATTCTGTTTATTTGGATACTCTCTTTTTCGTGATGAGTCTGGCTAAAGGCTTGTCAATTTTGTTTGTTTGTTTTGTCAATGAACCAGCTCCTGGATTTATTGATTCTTCAAATTGTAGTTTTAGTCTCTAAGTTATTTAATTCTGCTCTGATCTTGATGATTTCTTTCCTTCTACTTGCTCTGGGCTTTGTTTTTTGTTGCTCCTCTAGTTCTTGCAGCTTTATGATTAGGTTGTTTGTATATGCTTCTTCTATCCTTTTTAGGTAGTCCTGTATTGCTATAATTTTCCCTCTGAGAACTGCCTTTGTTATGTCTCATAGGTTTGGGGCTCTTGTGTATTCATTGTCACTTATTTCCAGAAACTTTTTGATTTCATCTTTGATCTCATTGCTTACCCATTCATTACCTAAAAGCATGTTATTCAGTCTTGATGAGTTAGAGTGTTTTTGATTTTTTCGCTTGAGGTTGGTATCTAGTTTCAATCCATTGTGATATGAGAAGATGCTTGGTATGATTTCAGTTTTCCTGTATTTGGGGAGACTTGTCCTGTGACCTACCATGTCATCTATCTTAGAGAATGATCCACATGCATTTGAAAATAATGTGTATTTTGCTTCTTTGGGTTAAATGGTTCTATATATATATCAGTTAGATGCACTTCCTCTAGAGTGTTGTTCAATGCCATAATATCATTGGTGTTTTTCTGTTTGGAAGATCTGTGTATTATTGATAATGAGGTATTAAAATCCCCTACTATTAGTGTGTTGCTTTCTATATCCTTCGTAAAGTCTTCCAATATTTTTCTTATATATTTGGGAGCTCCTATGTTGGGTGCATATATGTTTACCAGAGTTATATCTTCTTGATGGATTGTCCCCTTAGGTATTATGAAATGTCCTTCTTTGTCTCTTTTTATGGCCTTCATTGTAAAATCTGTATTGTTTGAAATGAGTAATATTACTCCAGCCTTTTTTCATGTCCATTTGCTTGATATGTATTTTTTCATCCCTTCTCATTCAGTCTGTGTCAATATTTTGTTCTGAGGTGTGTCTCTTGAAGACAGTAT
This sequence comes from Noctilio leporinus, assembly GCA_004026585.1. Classification (NCBI taxonomy): domain Eukaryota; kingdom Metazoa; phylum Chordata; class Mammalia; order Chiroptera; family Noctilionidae; genus Noctilio; species Noctilio leporinus. The sequence continues at coordinate 15,291 of PVIW01015040.1, read as the reverse complement.
ATATGTGGGTTATGTTTTCTTCTCCATTCAGTTACCCATGTCTTTTGATTGGCCCATTTAATCCATTTACATTTAAGGTTATTATTGATCGATACTTATTTATTGCTTTTTTTCTCACTTTCTACCTGCATTCCTCTCTGTCTCTCTGTTTCTTCATTTTTTTAAAAAGTAGACCCTTAGCATTTCTTGCAATGCTGGTTTGGTAGAGATGTATTCTTTTAGTCTTCTTTTGTCTGGGAAACTCTTTATTTCTCCTTCCATTTTTAATGAGAGCCTTGCTGGGTGGAGTATTCTTGGTTGCAGGCCTTTGTTTCTCATTACTTGGAGTATTTTTTTTTTTTTTTTTTTGCCATTCCCTTCTGGCTTGTATTGTTTCCGTTGATTAATCATTTGATAACCTTATTGGAGCTCCCTTATATGTTATTTGCTGTTATTCTCTTGATGCTTTTAGGATTCTCTCTTTGTCTTTGAAATTTGCCTTTTTAATTATAATGTTTCTTGGAGTGGGTCTGTTTGGATTCATCCTCATTGAGACTCTCTGTCCTTCCTCAACATGAGTAACATTCTCACTCATTATTTTAGGGGAAGTTTTCTTTCATTACTTTTTTGAACAGGTTTTCCATTCCTTGTTTCTCTTCTCCTTCTGGTATCTTTATGATACAGATATTGCATTTCATGTTGTTCTTCAACTCTCTTAAAACCTCTTCATTCTTTTTTCGGCCTTTTTTTATTCTGTTGCACTGTCTTGTAATAGTTTTCTATGTTGACCTCCAGCTCACTGATCTGATCCTCTGCTTCCTCTAGCCTATTGTTGATTCCTTCTACATTATTCTTCAATTCAGTAATTATATTCTTCATTTCCTCCTTGCTCTTACTGATAGTTTCTATGTCCTTTTTAATGCTGGTGTAGTTCACAGTAAGTTCTTCATAGCTTCCCTGGAATTCTTTGTAGTTCCCCTCATTTTGTTTATAGTTTTCTTTAAGCTGGCTGAGCTCATTGAGCTTCTCTATCTGTCACAAGAGAAATAGGACACCACATTCAAGGTGGTTGAATGGCCAAAAGGCCCCAACTTAGGGGACCCCTGCTTGTTTTATTGCAGTTGTTTGAGTAAACAAGGTACATAAATGTTCTATGCCATTGTTCTGAGAATAGAATCATACAATCTATTTCATGATTAATCAAAAATAAGAAGGTTCTGTGTTAGTGATCTTTGGCAGTATTCCCATATACAAACTTCCTCTCTGTTCCCAGGACAACCAGAACACATCAACATAGGGTTCATGCCAAGGACAAGCACCTGGAGCACTCAGTGTTCCATAGCTATGACAGGTGCTTTCCCAGATCTATCATCATTATTTTGAATTCTATATCTGATCGTTTGCTTGCTTCTGTTTAATTTAGTGACTTTCTGGGGATTCCTCTTTTCCTTTTGGTGATGGACTGTTTCTTTTTTTCCCCTTTTTTAGGTTTCATTTTAATACAATCAGACTGTGATCAGCTGTCAGGTAAGGAACTGCTAGGCTGGAAGGATTGATTTAGTTGCAATCCTATCAATTGTGATCCACCACAATGCTCAGATGTTGCTTGGGGTGACAGACTGATTCAGTTGTAAATCAATGAATCAGCTTCCAAACTCAGGCCCTGCTGATTCAGTTGTAATCCAATGAATCAGCCACCAGCTCAGGTGCATCCTGGTGGGACAATTTAGATGTAAATCAATGAATCTGTGATCAGCTGCCAACCTCAGGGGTCACTGGGCCGGGCAGAAAGATCCCATTGTGATCCAATTGTATTCCAAGGAATCTGTTCAGCCACCAGGCTCAGGAGCTGCTGGGTTAGACAGCAGGGTACAATTGTAATCCAATGAATCTTTGATAAGCCACCAGGCTCAGATCATGCTGGGTTCTACTGAAAAATTCTATTGTACTGCAATGAATCTGTGATCAGCTGCCAGGCTAAGGAGCCACTGGGCTAGACTGAAAGATTCCATTGTAATCCAATGAGTTTTTGAACATCCACTAGGCCCAGAGGCCAATGGGTGGGACAAACCAACTCAGGTGTGAGCCAATGAATTCACGATCAGCTACCCAGCTCAGTTGCCACTGTGTGGGGCTGACTGACTGACCCAGCTGTAAGTCAGAGAATTTGTAATCAGCCACCTGGCATAGGCATTGCTGGGTGAGAGTTACCTCTTCAGGTGCCAACTATTGTATCTATGCTCAGACAGGGCAGGGCAGGAGAGGTTTATTTAGATGTAAATCAAACAATTGTGATTAGGTGCCACTGTGCAGGGCAGATTGATTCCAGTGGGCTGGGCTCTGAGGACCCCACATATAGAAACTTCTTGGTGCACTATTGTCTGCCCGAGGTGTGGGTGATGAGTCAGCACTGGAATCCCCACAGTTGCTTCCTCACTTCTCTTCTCCAAGCCACTGTAGCAAAATCTCCCCCAGTGTCTCCAGTCCACTCTGTCCTCCCTCCACTGGAGCCCAGGGTAGGTGGGTGTCAAGGTATTTTCATTGTAGGCACCCTAGTAGTTCTCTGTGTGCTCTCCTAGGCTAGTAAACTCCATGGCTTTCTGCCCTTCTCAGTTGTATACTGCTCTACTCTCCACTGTGTTGCTGTAGGCTGGAAAACCCAGCTGGGGAATCAGAACCCACCCTTCTCAGGTGGAGCCCCCAGCTCCATCCCTTCAGCTGCTGCTTCTGGTGGTGCCCAGCCAGCCCTTTTGCTTTTCTGGGATTCCTACCAGTCATGTTGTGATGAAGCATCCTCTTCTGTTCTGTCTGTGGTTGTAAGTCTTCTTTCCATTTGCTATTCTTTTGGTAATTCCAGCTGATTTTTTTCTCTAAAAAAGTAATTCCAAATGTGACCTGGGAGGAGATTGATGTAGCTCCACTTACACCTCCACCATCTTGCTGGGACCGAAATCTAAAATAAAATATTTTTAAAAATAAAGTAAAACATAAAAATGTACTTGAAAAATAAAAATAAGGATTTAATTGTTCCAAGTAACAGGGCCTTTAGAGTCTATATATTGACTGAGAAGGAGGAAAAATAAAATTAGACAAAATAATTAAATTTTGATGGAAAAAAATCAAAGAAAGGTATTTATAATTCTGCTCTGGATTATGAAAACAAACAAGCAAACAACAAATAAATGTACAAATGTACTAAAGTTACTTACTTTTTGACCTTTAAGAAAGCATATAATTTCTGTCTGTTTAGTAGAGGTAGCACAGTTTTCAGTACGGCTTGAGGTCATGCAGAACATAAAAGTAATGCCACCTGCAGGAAGCTATCCCTTCCTGGATTTTTTAAAATTTAATTTTATTATTGTTGTACTACATCCATCCCCTTATTACTCCCCTCTGTCCCTTTCCCCACTCACCCACTCCCCAACAAAGTCAATTCCACTTGTTGTCCAGGTCCATGGTTCTTCCATACTAGTTCCTTGACTAAACTGCTCCCCTTCTTTGCCTCTTCCTCCCCCTTCCCCCTCCCCTCTGCCCACTGAAGGTCTATTCATTGTATTCATGTATCTGGTCCTATTTTGCTTATTTATTTGTTTTGTTCATTATTGCCCTGTAATGGGTGAGATCATATGGTATTTGTTTTTTACTGATGCTTATTTCATTAAGCATAATATTTTCCAACTCTATCCATGTTGTTGCAAAGTTTAGGAGTTCCTTCTTTCTTTCTGCTTTGTGTAAATTCCATTGTGTAAATGTACCCAAGTTTTTTGATCCACTCATCCACTGATGGGCACTTAGGCTGTTTCCAGCACTTGGTTATTGTAAATAGCACTGCTATGAACATAGGTGTACATAGGTTCTTATGAATTGGTGTTTCACGGTTCTTCAGGTATAGTCCTAGTAGTGGAATTGCTGGATCATAAGGCAGTTCCATTTTTAGTTTTTAAAGAAAACTCCATACTGTTTTTCATAATGGCTGCACCAGCCTACATTCCCAGCAGCAGTGTACCAGGGTTCCCTTTTCCCCACATCCTCGCCAGCACTTTTTTGTTGATTTGTTGATTATGGCCATTCTGACAAGTGTGAGGTGGTATCTTATCATTCCTGGATTTTATGTATAGTTCAGTAGTATTATTTATCACCTAGGTACAAGGAGTAAGAATATTAAAGATGCATACATTTAATTTGTTTAACTTCCTCTCTATAATTCTGCCCTCACAATTCTTTAGAGTGATTCTCAAAATTTAAAATCAGAAGTCTTTGCATGTTGTTTCAACATTCTCAAACATTTAAGATGGAAGATGTCAGTAGAGTAGCTAGTGGCTCTGCCTACTTGCTCCCATTCTGAAATGATTGAATAAGAAACCAAAGAGCTTAAGTGAGTGTCAGTCATGGTGAATTGGTGCAAACAGGGTTGGGAATACTGGAACTGTAGGGGTAGAGGCAAAACCTCCAGACCACAGGGCCTTGGTTTCTGAATGGAGTTGCCAAGGATATCCCACCCAGAGCTTCTGGCTGTACTGTGTAGGATCAGCTTTTGACTGGCTCATTAACTGGGAACTGGTGGGGTAAGGAGTCTAGCCAGTTGGCTCAGGCTCTGGAAACCTGTACCCACACTTCTATTGCTTCATTCTTATCCCCACCTTTTCTATATAAAATGTAAACTTTGCTTTTTTTCTCTCATCACTTTGCCCTTTCTTGCTACAATCATAGCTCCTTTCTTTCCCCTCTTAAGAATCATTTGTATTTCAGTTAGTCAACTCATTTGTTTTTCCTTTCTTATAATGGTCTTAATTTCTTTATATCCTAATTAATACTGGCTCATTTTCAGTTGAGAGTGTGATTGATGGTGGGGGTTATCTTTGAGGGTGTGGGTGTTTTTCCTGGATTGCTGGTTCTATTTTAGTAGTTGTACAATAACAGTATATTAGACGTGGTGGGTGGAGTAGCTCTCAATCAGTTAGCTGGAGAGAAGGACTTACCAATGAGCAATAGAGCATCTAAATCCAAAATAAATATAGACAGCTCAAATAAATGGCATAAAGGGAATCCCAAGTGTACCAAGATTAGCAAATCTAGGAGACTGCACTATTGAATCCCACAGTATTTCTATCACAGAAGGTCACACCATAAAGACAGGAAGTCAAAGCAGATCAATCTAAGAAGTCAAAACAAACAAGAAAAGCTGCCTAAAATGAGAACAAAAAGTAAAAATCCCCAATTTAAAAGAAAGGAGGAATCCCCAGAAACATTGCTAAATGAAACAGAGGTAAACAAACTATCAGACATAGAATTCAAAATAATGGTTATAAGGAAGCTCAATGAGCTCAGGGAGCTTAAAGGAAACTACAAAGAACTCCAGGGAAGCTACACAAAACTAACTGATAACTATGCCAGCATTAAAAAGGGCATAGAAGCTATCAGAACCAGGAGGAGATGAGTAATACAATTTCTGAATTGAAGAACACAGCAGAAGGAATCAAAAGTAGGCTAGAGGAAACAGAGGATCAGATCAATGTACTGGAGGACAACATAGAAAAACAATTCCCAGAAAGTGTAACAAAATGAAAACAAACAAACAACCAAAAAAAAAAAAAAAAAAAAAAAAAAAAAAAAAAAAAAAAAAAAAAAAAAAAAAAAAAAAAAAAAAAAAAAAAAAAAAAAAAAAAAAGCGAGAGAGACTGAAAAAGAATGAAGAGATTTTTTTTTTTTAAAGATTTTATTTCATTATTTTTAGAAAGAGGGGAAGGGAGAGAGGCAGAGAGGGAAAGAGACATCAATGTATGGTTGCATTTCACCTGCCTCCAGCCACAGACCTGACTGGAGACCTGGTTTGCAACCTGGTTATGTGCCCTGGCTAGGGAATCGAACCTGCGACCTTCGGGTTCGCAGGCCGGCGCCTTAACCACTGTGCTACCAGTCAGGGCCAGAATGAAGAGATTTTAAGAGAGCTGCAGGACAACATGAAATGTAATAATATCCATATCATAGGGATACCAGAAGGAGAAGGTGAAGCAAATGACAGAAAACTTGTTTGAAAAATAAATGACAGAAAACTTCCCTTACTGGATGAGTGAAAACAGCCCTAAGAGGTCAAGTAGCACAAAGGGTCTTAAGGAAAATAAAGCCAAAGAGGTCCAAACTAAGGACATCATAATTAAAATGGCAACATATAAAGATAATGAGAGGACCCTAAATGTAGCAAGAGAAAAAACAACTAATAACACAAAAGGGAGCCCCAATAAGGTTATCAACTGATTATTCAACAGAAACACTACAAGCCAAAAAAGGATGGCAAAAATATTCCAATCAGTGAAAAACAAAAGCTTACAGCAAAGACTACCCTACCAGCAAGGTCTGGCAAGTGTGAGGTGGTATCTTATCATTCCTGGATTTTACGTATAGTTCAGTAGTGTTATTTATCACCTAGGTACAAGGAATAAGAAGATGAAGAAACAGAAAGAGAGGAAGACAGGTACACAAGGAAAAATGACGAAAGATGGCAACAGAGTAGAGAGCCGTGCTGAAGGGGCTCTTGAGTACCAAAGCAGTTGGAGGATACAATAGGGAGCAGGAGACATCAGCAGATCCTTAAGAATTGTAGCAATAAGCATCTGAACTCAGGGGAGCACAGCCCAGAAGCAGCAGAGACCTACAAAAGAGCAGATGAGACAGTTCCCGAATGGCCTGCGGTTGAGGTCAGCTCTGGGCATTGGCGGCTCTATCCAGAGGGGTGCTTTTAACTGAAGCCAGCTCTAGGCTCCCTGGAGACTAGAAATCTGAGCAGTGCAGTGTGAACTCCTGCAGGGGAGGGACTGTGTGAGAGCCTCACTCCACCGACTGAGAGAGAGAGAAAGCTCCTGACTGGGTCAGAGTTGGAGGAGAAGAGTTGTGTGGGGAGCAGGAGCAGGGGAGTGAGGAAGTGCACCGGCCTGAGCAGCAAGACAGCTGAAAATGGTGCTGCTGTGCCACCTGGGAAGGAGCACCTTGAAGCCCCTGTGAGGGGGTAGGCCCAGCCCTGCACACCCACACTGGGCCCCCAGGCGCCCACAGAAGCTCCAAGCTTCGACCAAGGAACTTGCAGCTGGAGCAACTGACATGCCCATTGCAAGCAACAAAGGCTGTATTGTGGATGCTCTGGGGAGCTGGGCATGCATCACAGAGGTGGCTATGAAGGATTCCTCAGAGAGCTGGACTGCCTGGAGGGTTGGCCCTTGCCTGGGGGAGTCGGACATTATTGGTGAACAGGGGGCTGCCTCCTCTGGGAGCTGCAGGGGCAAGGTCACTCATCACAGGAGCCAGCGAGGTTGCAGGGCACCCTGCAGGGGAACCAGGGGCCCATTGCAGGCAGAAACCTCCTCCAGGAGCTGGAGGGGGAGGAGCAGCCATAGATATCACAGAAGCACCCTGCTGGAATTCACACAGAAGCAGAGAAGGGAGGGTCCTAGAACACCTGCAGCCCTGAAACCCAGCTAGGCTACTGGAGCCCCAGCCTACCTAGGGGCTGACACTCAGAATCAGCCCTGACTGTGACAACCAAAGGCCTGCCACTCTAAGACCACACAGCTAGACTGTAAACTGCAGAGACCTGACCAAGAAAAAGAGGCAGACTAAGGAAATTGATCGATGCTAATCTCAAGCACCTCAGTTACACTGAGAGTTACATGAACTATTAATCCGTAACATATCCTTTTCAAAAGTTACTTCCAAGCCTCACAACTAGTGCATTTTAAGTAAATACTGTTTATATCATAGTGTATCCCAACTCACATATTTTGACTCCTCCCCTATCTCAATCCACCTAAATACCCAAGACCCTCCCCCTACTCTTAATTTAAAGTCTTCTCACTCTCCAGCTACAATGCATTCCCAGTCCTCAATCTAAGTATTAATCCCCTCCCCAGATACCTAAACCCTTTCTTTATTATTTTTTTTCCTGCTAAAAGCTCACAGATCCTGGCTCCACCTGGACCAATCAAGGATCATTAAGTGTGAATAGGGAGGCAGATGTGGCAACTATATATATAGGCTTACACTGTTCACCTGTACTTGAGGCTTTCTTATTTTCTCCCGCTCCTCATTTCTATAGAATAGAAAAGTTGGTTTTATCTCTCATATCCCTGCTATCTTTGCTACTCATCAGCACCCTTCAAAACTATCTATACTTTAGTCAACTTAATCATTTTTCCCCTCGTACAACAGTCTTAATATATCTACATAACTATCAAGATTGGCTCAGTTGCAGCTGAGGGTGTGATTAAGAGTGGGGGTTACCTCAGAAGGTTTGAGTATATAGTTACATCCACAGGCAGTCAAAAGGGGAAGTAAAAGAGAAAGATGTCTGCAGGGATGCTTATTTTGCCTGGACTGGTGGTTCTGTTTTAGGAGTAGCTCAAAAACAGTGTATGAAAAAGGATAGAAGGAGGGTCTCTCAATCAGCCAACTGGAAGGAAAGGAGCAACATACACAACCAATCCAGAATACAACCAGACAGCCCAAGTTAATGACATAGAGGCCACTCCAAGAGCAACAGTGGGGAAAACCTAGGAGACTACAACACTGAATTCCACAAATCTCCTAACACAGAAGGGTTCTCAACAAAGGCAAGGAAAAAAACAAAACAAAACAAAAACAAAGGCAAGGAAGCAAAGTGGATTAATCCAAGGAAAAAACAAAACAAACTAACAAATAAACAAATAAAAAACAAGCAACAACAGATACCCAAAATGGGGGAAAAGAAAATCAGTCCATCAGCAAAAGGAAAGGAAGAATCCCCAGAAAGAAAGATCACCAAATCAAACAGAGGCACATGGTATATCAGATACAGAATATAAAAAGAATGATGGTAGAGAAGCTCAATGAGCTCAGCCAGCTCAAAGAAAACTAAACAACTCCAGGGAAGTTACAAGGAACTAACTGGTAGCTACAACAGCATCAAAAAGGACTTAGAAATGATCAGTAAGAGCCAGGAGGAAATGCAGACTATAATTTCTGAACTGAAGAAAACAATAGAATGAATCAACAGTAGGCTAGAGGAAGCAGAGGACAAAATCAGCAAGTTGGAGGACAATGTAGACAAATATGCCAAGACAGTACAAGAGAATAAAAAAAGGCTGAACAAGAATGAAGAGGTTTTCAGAGGGCTGCAGGACAACATGAAAGGTAATAAGATCTATATCATAGGGGTACCAGAAGGAGAACAGAAACAAGCAATGGAAAACCTGTTCAAAAAAGCAATGTTAGAAAATTTCCCTAACATGAAGAGTGAAAACATTACTCAAGTTCAGGAAGTACAGACGGTCCCAATGAAGATCAACCCAAACAGACCAACTCCAAGCCACATTATAATTAAAATGGCAAATTTCAAAGACGAAGAGAGAATCCTAAAAGCATCAAGAGAGAAACAACAGAGTTTAAAGATGGCGACAGAGTAGAGAGCAGTGCTGATGGTATTCTTGAGTACCAAAGCAGCTAGAGGACAAGATAGGGAGCATGAGACATCTTCAGGACCCTAGGAATTGGAACGGGCAACATCTGGACACAGGGGAGCACAGCCCAGAGGCAGAGGAGGCCAGCAGGACAGTAGGTGGGGCATTCCCGACCTACCATCCAGCCAAGGTCGGCTCTGCCCAGGGGGGAGAGTTTGACTGGGGCCAGCTCCGAGCTCCCTGACAACTGGAAGTCTCAACAGTGAAGTCTGGGAGGCGAAGGCAAACACCTTAGGGAACGCGGAATTGAACTCTTGCAGGGGAGGGACTGTGTGGGAGACTCACTCCAGCAACAGGGAGAGGAGGCTCCTCAAGGGGCTAGAGGCAGAGGAGAAGAGTCCTGCAGGAAGCTGGAGCTGGGGAGCTGGGAAGTGCACTGGCCGGGGCAGCAAGAGGGCCGAAAATGGTGCTGCTGGGCCACCAGGGAAACAGCAGCTAGAAGCCCCTGCTAGAGGGAAGGCCCAGCCCAGCACAACCACACAGGCCCCCAGGCTCTGAGGAAACTCCAAACGGTGAGCAGGAGAGCCGGGAACTAGTAGCGGGGGCAAGTGACCCGCCATTGCTAGAGACAAAGGCCGTACCGCCCACGCCTGAGAGAGTCTCATCACAGAGACCACATAAAGAACTTCTCGGAGAGCTGGTTGGCTTGGAGGAGTGGTGCCCACCCCAGAAGGGCGGGACAGTGTAGGCCGAACCTGGACAGTGTTGACTGAGAGGGGTAGCCTCCTCCCAGAAGTGCAGGGGCGGAGCCAGTCGTCACAAGGACGGCAAAGTTGTGGGCTGCCCTGCAGGGGTGCTGGGTGCTGGTCCCAGGCAGGAACCTCCGCCAGGAGTGGGAGGGGGCATCTTGCGGGCTCCAGAATACTGGCAGCCCTAAAACCCAGCCAGGCTGCAGAAGGCCCAGCCTACCTGGGGACGGACACTCAGAATCAGCCCTGACTGTGACAATCAGAGGGCCCTGCCACGTGCCAAGACCCGCTAGAATATAGACTATAGATTGTAAAATCCTGACCAAGAAAAAGAGGCAGCCTCAGGAAAGGGATTGCTGCCAATCTCAAGCACCTGAGTTATACCGAGAGCAATATGAACTATTAATCCCCAACATATCCTTTGCAAAAGTTACTTCTCCCATATTCTTAATCCCCACTATACCTCAATCCACCTAAATATCCAAGACCCTCGCCTTACTCTCGAATTAAAGTCTACTCACTCTGCAGCTATAATGCATTCCCAGTCCTCAATCTAAGTATTCCTCCCTTCCCCAGCCTTTCTAAACACTTTCTTTATTCTTTTCTTCCTTCTTTTTTTTTTTTTTCTTTCTGTTTTTTGTTTTTGTTTTTTGTTTTTCTAATTTATCTTTTCCTTTTCTTCCTGGTAAAGCCCACAGGTTCTGGGTCCACCTGGATTAATCAGAAACCATAAAGGGGGAACATACAGCTAAAACCTTTCTTTATTAATATTGATTTCTCTTTGTCTTGTGAATTACTCCCCCTGCCCTATTTTTTTCCTTTTCTTTCTTTCTTTCTCCTTTCTTTTCTCCCTGATGAAACCCACTGGTCCTGGCTCCACCTGGACCAAACAGAGACCATAAAGGGTGAACAGACACCTAAACCTTATCTTTATTAATATTGACTTCTCTTTTTCTGGTGACTTTCTCTTTTTTTCTTTCTTTCTTTCTATTTCTCTCCTCTGCTACAAGCCCTCAGGTCCAGGCTCCATCTGGACCAGTCAGGGATTATTAAGGGTGAACAGCCATCTAAACCATTTCTTCTTATTATTATTATCATTTTTATTTCTTTTTTCATTTTGCATTTTTTTTGTTTGGTTTGGTTTGGATTTGATTTTTGTTTTTTGTTTTTGTTTGTTCGATTTTTGTTTTTGTTTTTGTTTCTGCTAAAAGCCCACAGGCCCAGAATACAACCAGACAGCCCAAATAAAGGACACACCAAGAACAGCAAGTGGAGAAAAGCTGGGAGACGGCAACACTGAACTCCACAAGTCTCCTATAACAGAAGGGTGTTCAACTAAGGCAAGGAGGCAAAGCAGGTTAACCCAAGGAAAGAACAAAAATAAATAAATAAATAAAGAGCACGCAAGAACAGACACCCAAAATGGGGGAAAAAAGAATCAGTCCATCACCAAAAGGAAAGGAAGAATCCCCAGAAAGAACACAAAATGAAACAGAGACTCCTGGAATATCAGATAAGGAATTCAAAAGAATGATGATAGAGAAGCACAGTGAGCTCAGCCACATCAAAGAAAAGTATAAACAACTCCAGGAGAACTACAAGCAACTCCAGGGAAATTACAAAGAACTCCAGGGGAATTTCAAAGAACTCCAGGGAAGTTACAAGAAACTTACTGAGAACTACAACAGCATGAAAAAGGACATGGAAACTATCAATAAGTGCCAGGAGGAAATGAAGAATACAATTTCTGAATTGAAGAATACAGTAGAAGGAATCAACAGTAGGCTAGAGGACGCAGAGGAATGGATCAGCGAGTTGGAGGATAATGTAGACAAATACTCCAAGACAGTACAAGAGAGAGAAAAAAAAAAAAAAAAAAAAGGCTGAATAAGACTGAAGAGGGGTTAAGAGAGCTGCAGGACAACATGAAACACAACAACATCTGAATCATAGGGATACCAGAAGGAGAAGAGAAACAAGGAATGGAAAACCTGTTAAAAAAAGTCATGATAGAAAATTTCCCTAACATGACGAGTGAAAACAATCCAGTTCAGGAAGCACAGAGGGTCCCAATGAGGATCAACCCAAACAGACCAACACCAAGGCACATTATTATTAAAATGGCTAATTTCAAAGACAAAGAGAGAATCTTAAAAGCATCAAGAGAGAAACAACAAATAACATACAAAGGGGCTCCAATAAGGCTATCAAAAGATCATTCAACAGAAACAATTCAAGCCAGAAGGGAATGGCAAAAAGTATTTCAAGTCATGGTAAACAAAGGCCTGCAACCAAGAATACTCTACCCAGCAAGGCTCTCATTCAAGATAGAAGGAAAAATAAGGAGCTTCCCAGACAAAAAAAAGATTGAAAGAATACATCTCTAACAAACCAGCATTGCAAGAAATGGTAAAGGGTCTGCTCTAAAAAGAAGTAAACAAATAAAATGAAGAAACTGAGAAAGCCAAAGAGGACTTCAGACACAAAGGGAGAAAATGGCAATGAATAAGTATCAATCAATAATAAGCTTAAATGTAAATGGATTAAATGCACCAATCAAAAGACATAGGGTAGCCGAATGGATAAGACAACATGGCCCACATATATGCTGTCTTCAAGAGACCCACCTCAGAACAAAAGATCGACACAGATTGAGAGTGAAGGGATGGAAAACTGTATATCAAGAAAAATGGACATGAAAAAAAAGCTGGAATAGCAATACTGATTTCAGATAAAATAGATTTTACAATGAAGGACATAAAAAGGGACAAAGATGGACATTTCATAATACATAAGGGAACAATCCATCAAGAAGAAATAACTCTGATAAACACATACGCACTCAACATAGGAGCTCCGAAATATATAAGGAAAATCTTGGAAGACTTTAAGAAAGACATAGACAGCAACACACTAATAGTAGGTGATTTTAATACCCCACTATCAACAATGGACAGACCTTCCAAAAAAAAAAATCCCCCGAGATGTTGTGGCATTGAACAACACTCTAGAGGAAATGGACCTAACTGATGTCTACAGAGTCTTTTACCCCAAAGAAGCAAAATACACATTCTTTTCAAATGCACATGGCTCATTCTCCAAGATAGACCACATGGTATGTCACAAGACAAGCCTCCACAAATACAGGAAAATTGAAATCATACAAGTATCTTCTCAGATCACAATGGATTGAAACTAGAAACCAATCTCAAGGGAAAAACCCAAAAATTCTCTAACTCATGGAGACTGAATAACATGCTTTTAAGCAATGAAGGGGTCAACAATGAGATCAAAGATGAAATCAAAAAGTTCCTGGAAACAAATGACAATGTTGTGAACCACAACAGCCCAAAACCTATGGGATACAGCAAAGGCAGTTCTCAGGGGGAAATTTACAGCAATACAGGCCTTCCAAAAAAGGTTACAAGAAGTTTATAAAAACAAATAACCACAAAGCTGCAAGAACTAGAGGTGCAACAACAAACAAAGCGCAGAGCAAGTAGAAGGAAGGAAATCATCAAGATCAGAGCAGAACTCAGAGATTCAAACTACAATTCGAAGAATCGACAGGACTAGGAACTGGTTCTTTGAAAAAAATAAACAAAATTGACAAGCCCTTATCCAGACTTATCAAGAAAAAGAGAGAGAGGACCCTGATAAACAGAATCAGAACTGAAAGAGGGAAAATCACAACTGATACCTCAGAAATACAAAAGATTGTAAGAAATTACTACAAACAAATCTATGACAAAAATATGACAACCTGGATGAAATGGACACATTTCTGGAAAGGTATAATCTCCCAAAACTGAACCCAGAAGAAGCAGAAAGCCTGAACTGGCCAATAACAACTAGTGAAATTAAAGAAGTAATCCAAAATCTCCCAAAGCACAAAAGCCCTGGACCAGATGGCTACACAGGTGAATTATGCCAAACATTTAAAGAAGAACTAACTCCTATCCTCCTCAAAATATACCAAACAATTCAGGAAGAGGGAAGACTCCCAAACTCTTTCTATGAGGCCAATATTATTCTAATCCCAAAACCAGGGCAAGATACAACTAAGAAAGAAAGCTACAGGCCAATATCTCTGATGAACATAGATGCTAAAATTCTCAGCTAAATATTGGCCAACCGGATTCAGCAGTATATTACAAAGATCATACACCATGATCAAGTGGGCTTCATCCCAGGGATGCAAGGATGGTACAACATTCGTAAATCAATCAATGTAATACACCACATCTACAAATTGAAAGATAAAAAAGTATGATCATATCAATAGATGCTGAAAAAGCATTTGATAAAGTGCACCAACCATTTATGATAAAAACCCTCAGCAAAATGGGAATAGAGGGAGCATACCTCAACATCATAAAGGCCATCTATGAGAAACCTGAAGCCAACATCATATTTAATGGGCAAAAACTGAAAGCTTTCCCCCTAAGATCAGGAACGAGACAAGGCTGCCCACTTTCTCCACTTCTATTCAAAATTGTCTTGGAAGTTCTAGCTATAGCCATCAGAGAAGAAAAAGGAATCAAAGTATTCAAATTGGAAAGGAGGAAGTCAAACTGTCATTATTTGCAGATGATATGATAGTGTACATACAAAACCTGATGGGCTCCACCAAAAATTTACTCAACCTAATAAGCAAATTTAGCAAAATAGCTAGGTATAAAGTCAATATCCAGAATCGAAAGCATTTTTGTATACCAATAATGAAACAACAGAAATAGAAGCAAAAAAACAAATCCCATTTACCATAGCAACAAGAAAAATAAAGTACCTAGGAATCAACTTAACTAAGGAGGTAAAAGACCTGTACTCAGAAAACTACAGAACAATGAAGAAAGAAATCAAGAAAGACACAAATAGATGGAAGCATATACCATGTTCGTGGATAGGAAGAATTAACATCATTAAAAGGTCCATAATAAAAAGCAATCTACATATTCAATGCAATCCCAATTAAAATACCAATGACAGACTTCACAGAAATAGAAAAAATACTTGAATAATTTATATGGAGAAAAAAACGCCCATGAATAGCCACCAAAATCTTGAGAAAGAAGAACAAGGTAGGAGGAATCACAATACTGGAATTCAAACAATACTACAAGGCTATTGTCATCCAA
>PVIW01015039.1:0-21079 GCA_004026585.1 Noctilio leporinus | reverse complement strand
ACTTTGTGGGGAATGGGTGGGTGGGGAGGGGGACAGAGAGGAGCAAAAAGGGGATGGATGTAATACAGCAACAATAAAATTAAAAAAGAAAAAGAAAAAAAATATTGGCAAACCAGATCCACCAATACATTAAAAAGATAATACACCATGACCAAGTGGAATTCATCCCAGGATGTAAGGATGGTACAACATTCACAAATCAATAAATGTAATACACCACATAAAAAATTGAAAGGCAAAAACCACATGATTATATCAATAGATGCTTTGAAAGTAACTGATAAAATATGGCATCTGTTTATTAAAAACACTCAACAAAGTGAGAATAGAGAAAGCATACCTCAACGTAAGAAAGGCCATATCTGAGAAACCTGTAGCCAACATCATACTTAATGGGGAAAAACTAAATGTTTTTCCCCTAAGATCAGGAACAAGACAAGGGTATCCACTCTTTACACTTCTATTCAACATAGTTTTGAAGTTCTAGCCAATGAAATCAGATAAGAAAAATAAAGGCATCCAAATTGGAAAGAAGAAAGTAAAACTGTCATTATTTGAAGATGAAATGATAGTTCACATTAAAACCCTATAGACTCTACAAAAAAACAAACAAACAAAACAAAACCTATTTGACCTAATAAATGAATTTGGCAAAATAGCTAAATACAAAGTCAATATCCAGAAATTGAAAGCATTTTTGTCCACTAACAATGAAACACCAAAGTCAGAAACTTTAAACAAATTCAATTTACTATAGCATCAAGAAAAATAACATACCTAAGAATAAACCTAACCAAGGAGGTAAAATACCAGTACTCATAAAACTACAGAACACAAAAGAAAGAAATTAAGGAAAATACAAATAAATGGAAGCATATACCATGTTCATGGATAGGAATAATTAACATCATTAAAATGTCCATAGTGCCCAAAGCAATTGATAGATTCAATGCAACCCTTATTAAAATATCAATGCCATATTACACAGATCTAGTACAAATACTTCAAAAACATGGAACCAAAAACAACCCCAAATACCTCAGCAATCTTGAGGAGGAAGAAGAACAAAATAGAAGGAATCACAGTACTGAATATTAAACTATTACAAAACCATTGTAATCAAAACAGTTTGGTGCTGGCATAAGAACAGGCAAATAGATCAATGAAACAGAATAAAGAGCCCAGAAGTAAACCCAGGTCTTTATAGTCCATTAATATTTGACAAAGGAGGGAGGGATCATAAAATGGAGTAAAGATAGCTTCTTTAACAGGTGGTGTTGGAGGAAACTGGGACATGCAAAAAAAAAAAAAGAAAAATGAAACTATGCCACTAATTTACACCATAGTCTAGAATAAAGTTAATATGAATAAAACTTAAACATAATCTATGCCACCATAAAAGCCCTGGAGGGAAACATAGGCAGTAAAATTTCAGATATCTTATGCAGGAATATTTTCACTGGTATTTCTCCTAGAGCAAGGGAAATAAAAGGACAAATAAACACATGGGACTCCATCAAACTAAAAATTTTCTGCTCAGCTAAATAAAACATAAGCAAAATGAAAAGGGAACCAACTATATGGGAAAACATATTTGCCAATGATATCTCAGTGATTTGATCTCCAAAACATACTATAAAGAACTTGTCTGACTCAACACCAGGAAGATAGACAATCCAATTTTTAAAATGGGCAAATGACCTGAACAGACACTTTTCCAAAGAGGGCTGCTGAACAAGTGAAAGGATTTTCCACATCTGTAGCCATCAGAGAGATGGCAAATTAAAACCACAGTGAGATACCACCTCACACCTGTCAGAGTGGCAATCAGTAACAAATTAACAAAGTGCTGGCAAGGATGACCAGAAAATCGAACCCTAGTGCACTGCTGGTGGGAATGCAGACTGGTGCAGCCACTATGGAAAACTATAGAACTTCCTCAAATAACTAAAAATGGAACTTCCTTTTGCTCCAGTGATTCCAGTATTAGGATTATACCTAAAGAATCCTGAAACACCATTCAAAAGAACCTCACAATCCTATGTTCACAGCAGCACTATTTACAATAGCCAAATTCTGTAAACAGCCCAAGTACCCATCAGTGGATGCATGGATCAAGAAACTGTGTGGGGAGCAGTTTAGACAAGAACCTAGTATAAGGGAACCATGGACATGGAATACAGATGGGATTGACTTTGGAATAACATGCAGTAGAAAGAAAAGGAACTCCTACCTCTTGCAACAGCATAGATGGAACTGGATAGTGTTATGTTTAATGAAATAAGCCAGGCAGCAAAAGACAAATACCATATGATCTCATCTAATACAGAAAACTCATGAACAAAACAAACAAATGAGCAAAATAGAACTGAGGAATGGATACAAGGAACAGACTGACAGTTACCAGATGGGAAGAGGTAAAGGGAGGATGTGGGGAAGAAGGAGAATGATTTAGTGATAGAAGTAGTATAAATGACCCATGGACATGGACAACAGGATGGGATTAACTGTGGGAGAGGGAATAAGATGGGTGGGGCAGGGGAGAGTAATGGGGGAAATGGGACAACAGTAATAGAATAACAATATGCTTAAAATAAAAATTAAAAAAAGACTTGCTTCCAAATAAAGTTATATGAAATGTGAAAATAGGTGATAGGTAGATAGATAGATAGATAAACCTATAGACTTCATCAAAAAGCTACTTGACCTGATAAGTGAATTTGGGATACAAAGTCAATATTCCAAAATCAAAGGCATTTCTGTTTCTCTTTCAGAAGTTTCATTATTTTTGTATATAAGTGTGACCATTTTCTGTATCCTCTTACTCTTCAGTTTTCTGAATTTATTTATTAAATCTGGTAGTTTTCTGGGATGTGTAGTTTGGGTTTTCTTTGTATAATATATCACCTGTAAATAATGACAATTTTACTTCCTCCTTTCCAATTTGGTAAAAGGTGAAAAACTTACACGATCTGAAGAGAAACCAGAGTATGCTTCTTTCCAATTTGGATGTCATTTATTTCTTCTTGCTTGATAACTATGTTTAAGTTTTCCAGTACTATGTTGAATAACAGTGTCGAAAGCAGACATTCCCGATTTGTTCCCAATCTTAAGGAAAACACTTTTAGTTTTTGCCCTTTGAGCATATTTACTATATATTTTTCAAGTATGGCATTCAGAATGTTGGGAATGATATATCTATTCCCACTTTGCTGAGTTGTTTTCTTTTTTTTTTACCATAACTGGGTGATGGATTTCTTTGAACACCTTTTCTGTATCTATTGATGTATTAGCATGACTTTTATCTTTCACTTTATTAATGTGATGTATCCCATTTGTTGGTATGCCTATCTTGTACTATCCTTGCATTCCCAGAATAAATCCCACTTGTTCATGGTCTATGATTTTTTTACTATATTGCTGGATCCAATTTGTTAATATTTGGTTGAGGGTTTTGTTATCTATGTCCATCAAAGATATTGGCATATCATTTCTTTCTTTGTAGTGACTTCATCTGGTTTTGAAATTAGAAGATGGGTGGCCTTGTAAAAGAGGTTGGGGGTTTTCCTTTTCTTGAAAATTTTGGAATAGTATGAGGATAGGTATTAGTGCTTATTTAAATATTAGGTAAAGTTTGCCTGTGAAGCCATCTAGTTCAGGACTTTAGTTTGCTGGGAGATTTTATTTACAGCTTCAATATCGTTACTTGTTATCAGTTTATTCAGATATTCTGATCCTTCCTGATTTGAGTTTTGGAAGACTGTGTTTTTTAGGAATTTATCTATTTTTCCCAGGTTATCCAATTTGTTCACATATAGTTGTTCATAATATTTTTTATAATCCTTTGTAGTTCTTTGATTTCAGTTGTTGCTTCATCTCTTTCATTTCTGATTTCATCTATTTATGTTCTCTTTCTTTGTTTCTGAATGAATCTGGTTAAAGTTTCATCAATTTTGTTTCTCTTTTTAAGTAAACAGTCTTTGATTTCTTTTACTTTTTGTAATTTTTAAATTCTTTATGTTGTTTATTTTGGCTCTTATATTTATTATATCCTTTCTTCTACCCACTCTGGGCTTTTCTTTTTTCTTTTTTCTTTTTTTCTAGTTCTGTTAAGTGTAGGGTTATATTGTTTATTTGATATTTTTCTTGCTTCTTGGGGTAGGATCGTAATGCTATGTATGTACTTCCATCTCAGGACTGTTCACTGTGTTCCATAGATATTGGGTCATTGTGTGTTCATTTTTATTTGTTTCCAGGTAGCTTTTTATTTCTTTCTTGGTTCACTGGTAAACTATTTATTGTTTAATAACATGCTATTTAACCAAGTGTTTGAATGTTTGAGTTTTCTATAAATTGTAGTTGATTTTTAATTTCATGCTATTTTGGTTCAAGATGATGCTTCATATGATTTTGATTTTCTACTTGTTATCTAATGACATATATATTAAGCCTCTTGAGGTTGTACTTCCACTTACCAATTTTTTAAGTTTATTTTCTCTGTGTCACAAAAAGCACCTAGTACACAGTAGATGCTTTCTAAACAGATAGCACATGGAAGAATTCCACATACAAACCCACATCCATTACTGTAATATTCATGGTTTGTCACACACACTATCATATTATACTCCTACTCCACTCTCTACCAGTCCCTTTCTTTTTTAAATTTTTTAAATTTTATATATCACATTCCAAAGTAATAGTTTATTTAAAAATGGTTGCAGTTGTTAAAATATTTGAAAGTTTCTACAGAACATTAGAAATTCCATGATATAATATTTTATATGCAATAGGTATTCTATAAAAAATTTAAGTGACATTTTAAATATATATATTGTAAATCATATAAGTATCATGATTAAATGACATTTGTGTTATTTTTATTTTTAGCATGCTACTTGAATTTAAAAAAATAACACACACATCCAAAGTCACTGACAGATTATCCAAACTGTGGACTTTAAACCTGGGCACTATCTATTATAGCATTCTCAGAGGTAACATCACAAATCTTTCATGTACAATCTCACATGGTCACAGAAACACAACATGCCCACTGCAACACAAAGTTTTACATAGTTACTCTCATAAAAACACACACACAGGGTGGGTGGGGGGACAGAGGGGAGCAAATAGGGGATGGATGTAATACAAAAACAATAAAATTAAAAAAAAAAAATAAAATAAATAAAAAAAAAAAAAAAACACACACACACACCCACACACACGCGCACACACACACACACAGAATCAAAGGGTTATGCACCAATTTAGAAAATCAGTCTGGTGACAGAAACTTGTCAGTAGACAATAAACAAATAAAAACTAAAAATATAAACAGTATGGTCCTAAGTGAGTATAGAGAGTTATACATTAAGGAGCCACGGAGTACCAAGGGAGAGGTATGATCAGGGGCAGCCCCTTCGGGAATGTGACCTTTGTATCTGAACGTAGGAAGTAGAGGAAATTTGAAGATACCTGTCAGAAGGGCCATTTTAAGGGAAGGGAACACATTCACACCCACCATCACCAAATCACTAATAAGAGAACAGTTACCCTTTCTACCTTGACCCCACCCTCCAGTCTGCAAGATAAGCCATTCCCTGAACTAGAGCACTACAGAGGATGGGGGAGACTGAAAGGAAGTATAATGCGCCTATACACTGTAGTCCCAGTTCCCCCCACCCCCTTACTTTATCCGCGCATCCTTACACAATTCTAGGAACTATCTCTTCTCCAGCTTTGTATAGATCCCCGCACTAGCTCCACACACAGACCCCGCCCCCTGCAGCTAACCCTTGGCTCTAAATTTTTCCTAGAGGTCTCAAAGGGTTGCGGACTGAGCAGTTGTGTCCATGCACTTTAGACCTAGACCATCTAGTGTGAAACTGGGCTTAGTCCCCAGATGCGGGACTAAGAGGAATAGGGATTTCTGGGCTCCTCTGGAAGGTCTCGGAGAGGCCAGCGCTGGAGGATTGAGAGCTGAGAAATTGGATTTTGGAACCCCTAGCGCTGGCGTAGTTGGACTCCACAGGGGGGAGGTTCTTTTTCTAGTTTGGACTACATTTCCCAGTGGCTACCGCGCATGTTAGCCGGTTCCTTTTGTGTTCTTTGAAGGAGACCTGCTGCTTTTTTCTGGGCCTGCGGGGGCTGGGTTCCATCATATTCTTAAGGGTGCGCCCTGGTAGAAATTGGCAGAGCCTTGCAGGGCGAGGACGGGATTTTTCCGCAGATCAATTCTGCAGGTAAGGGAGTGGGCTGAAGAGTGACCTGTGAGTCTCCGGGCCGCGAGTGCTGGGCGCTCTGTGTGACGTGGTCGTTGATACTGTGGTGTAAGACTGTCACTCGTCATGCTTGTATACATCGTATCTGTGTGACTATGGATGCAAGTCAGTGGTAGGTGCCACGGAGCGTGAGACTGTGAGTAGGAGCGGAAGAAGATGCTCTGTCCCCTTGTTCTCATACTTTAGGCCTCTTTGTGACGGCTGTGTGAACGAGATCGTCAGTTATCATACCCTACTATTTTGAGGCTTTGGGTTATGAGAGAGGTTTTGTACGCTGTGGAGATTGTGCATACCCATGGCCATCGACTGTGGTGTGTGTAAAATGGTGGTTGACGCTGGAGTTTTAAGAATATATTAACTATGGAGCTTGAGTGAGACTGCCACCCACTGATGATTGAAGAGGACTGTGGAGTAAGGAAGACCCTTTATTTGGTCTTGGTGCTGTTATTTATTAGTTGTGATGTCTTTATATAAATTATTATATACACCACTCGGAGTTTTTATTTGTAAAATCTAGAAAATCTATTGTTAAAATAATAAATTAGGAGGTGATTTAGGCATGGATTAAGTTGTATGCAAAGTCCCAGCTTTCCGTTATGCTTTCTCTTTAATGAAGAATGCTCCTGTCTTACCAGGAGGAGAGAAGCTGCAACTTCTATGCTGGTGATTCTGAATGCTGCAAGGAAAACATAGTTTCTCGTTTCCTCTTTTCCATTTCAGTCACCTAAGGACACCGTCATTTCCCAAGAGAAAAGCCAAGAGGAGGAACAAATGACTATTGGACTTCTTAAAGCCATGTACCAGGTGAGTTGGTGTTTTCTCTTGCTTGAAGTATTTTCCTGCTTTTTAAAACAAACATGTTAATTTTACTTCTGCTGAAACTTTTTCTGGTTTAAGTTAATCAATTATGGTGCTTCTTAAAACTCTCCAATGAACTCTCACCTATACTAGATAAGTGCTGAAGTCTTTGCTTTGGCCTGCAAGGTCCTACATAATCTGGTTCTTGACTGTCAATCCCTCTGACCTCTCATAATTTTTCTCATCCTGTCTGTAATTTACTCAATTTTACCTGCACTAGCTTCCTTATAGTGAGTTGTACATATTCTTAATCATAGCCTTACTCTTGCTGTTCTCTCTGCCTGGTATGCTGTTCCCCCAGATGCAGTCCAACTTTATTCGAGTCTCTGCCCAAACATTTATTTATTCATTCAACATGTTTTTATTAAGCACCTGTTAACTAAGAGGGTTTATTCCTTGGTCCTCCTCTGTGCTCTACTATCAGTCCTTTCATGACCTTATCCTTTCTCACAGCTTTAAATAACATCTACATGCCAGCAACTACCAAACTGTATACAGCCCAGACCTCTCTCCTATAATCTAGACTTGTATATTCAACTACCTATGCAGCATCTTCATTTGATTATGTAATAGCAACTTTAAACTCAGACATTTCATTTTTTAATTTAATTTTATTGTTGTTGTATTACATCCATCCCCTTTTCACTCCCCTCTGTCCCCTTCCCCACCCACCCAGTCCCCTACAAAGTCAATCCCACCTGTTGTCCATGTCATGGTTCTTCCATACTAGTTTCTTGACTAAACTGTTCCCCTTCTTTGCCTCTTTCTGCTCCTCCCCACTCCCCTCTGCATACTGAAAGTCTGTTCCTTATTTCCATGCCTCTGGTTCTATTTTGTTTGTTTGTTTGTTTTGTTCATTAGTCTCCAGTATTGGTTGAGATCATATGGTATTTGTCTTTCACTGACTGGCTTATTTCACTAAGCACAATACTCTCCAGTTCCATCCATGTTGTTGCAAAGGGTAGGAGTTCCTTCTTTCTGCTGTGTAGTATTCCATTGTGTAAATGTACCAAAGTTTTTTGATCCAATCATCCAGTAATGGGCACTTAGGCTGTTTCCAGCACTTGGCTATTGTAAATAGTGCTGCTATGAACATAGGTGTACATAGGTTCTTATGAATTGGTGTTTCAGGGTACTTTGGGTATAGTCCAAGTAGTGGAATTGCTGGATCAAAAGGCAGTTCCATTTTTAGTTTTTTAAGGAAACTCCATACTGTTTTCCATAGTA
Organism: Noctilio leporinus; assembly: GCA_004026585.1. Classification (NCBI taxonomy): domain Eukaryota; kingdom Metazoa; phylum Chordata; class Mammalia; order Chiroptera; family Noctilionidae; genus Noctilio; species Noctilio leporinus. The sequence goes on along the minus strand of PVIW01015039.1, from coordinate 12,710 downwards.
GCTGCACCAGCCTGCATTCCCACCAACAGTGCACAAGGGTTCCTTTTGCCCCACATCCTCGCCAACTCTTGATGTTTGTTGATTTGTTGATGATTGCCATTCTGACAGGTGTGAGGTGGTATCTTATTGTGGTTTTAATTTGCAAATTACTGATGGCTAGTGATGGTGAGCATTCTTTCATATGCCTTTGGGCCCTTTGTATGTCTCCCTCAGTGAGTTGTCTGTTCAGGTCCTTTGCCCATTTTTAAATTTAAACCCAGACATTTCCAACTGAGTGAAATGAGCCTGTGGAAGTTTTAGGGCATGGTAATCACATGATCTGATTCTCATTTTAATAGTATCATTCTGGCTACCACTGAGAATAAATATAATGGGACAAGAATAGAAACAGGGAGTACATATAGGAAACTCCTGCATATTCCCTATCTCAGATGCTCAAGCTAGAAGTCTTCCATGAGGAAGTAATGTTTGTTCTACCTTCAAAAGATATTTTATTTATTATTTTTAGAGAGAGGGGACAGGAGGGAGGAAGAAAGGGAGAGAAGCATCAATGTATGGTTGCCTTTCACCTGCCTCCAGCTAAGGACCTGACTGGAGACTTGGCTTGCAACCTGGTTACGTGCCCTGACAGGGAATCAAACCGGCAACCTTTGGGTTTCACAGGCCAGCGCCAACCCACTGAGCCACTAGCCAGGACCTTCTGACAAATTTTTAATAACAACACTGCTCTTTTTTTTCCTAGTCAAATCATTATCTTTCAATTAAATCATTGCTATACTCTCCTAACTTGTCTCCTTTCTTCCACCCTTACTCTTTTCTAGTCTATTCTCAACAGAGCAGCCAAAATGATCCTATTACACAGGCCTTTTTTGTCACTTCTCTTCATGATGGGGATAGATATAATAAAAAGTACAGACAACTTTTAAAAATAATTTAGCTGTAAGCAAAAAAGAGAAATAGGTGGTGACTAAAGGAGAAACTGGTGGATAGAGTTTTTTAAAGATAAGTATATGTCTTAGGCTGATTATTGATTTAGTATAAATTGAAATTTGAAGGTAAAGAGGAAAAAAGAGGGTATTACTGAATACTTTACTTGAGTATGTCAGAGGAACTAAGGTTTAGTGTATAGTGGAGAGGTTGGCCTTTGCTAGGAAGACAGGCTGTTCATTTATAGTAATAGGAGCAAGTTAGAATACAGGTGCAGGTAGATGTATAGATGCTGTGGGAGTTTGTGAAAATTCTCTTAGAATGTTTTTTTTTTTTTTAGTAAACAGAAAGTAAGATCACTAATTAAGAGTAAGGATGGTAGAGAAAATATTAGAGATCTAAAGGGAAAGTATCAAATGATCATTTAGGAGAGTGGTGAAATGAATAGATTAGAAAAATACATCGTGTAGGTAGCATTTTGACCCACTTGAGGTTAGTGTTCATGAATTTAAAGTAAGACAAATTAGCTAGCATGGTTGGTATGATATTCTCCAGTAAAGTGCAGCTGTGCAGAGTACAGAACCTGAGTATGAGCTAAGACATGGAGGTGGTTAACCAGGTGAATGCAATTAATTGAGAGAAGAGAAGGAATGTTTATGTATGCATGGAGTGATCAAAAAACTTTGGTACATTTACACAGAAATCCAACTGAATCATAGCTTGGCTCACAAGTTTTTAAGAACTTCTCTAATCCCATTTAGGCAAAAGTAGTGTTATGAGTAGAATACCCTTTTAACCCAGGTACTCTGAATTGAAGTATTTGAATTTTAATGGAATTGATGATTGGCTCGGTCTAGCACATTTTTTAGGGATATATCAAACACTTTCTTGTCTTACTTTTAACCCTCTTACAGCCTCTTGAACTTTTTGAACTGTTCATTTATTAATACAGTTTATTCAGTGAATATTTGAGTGTCTCATGTGTACCAGATACTGTTCTGTAACTGGGAATAGTGCAGTGACCAAAACAAAAACATACTTTGCCCTCATGGAGCCTTATTTCAGTGTGTGGGAAGGCAAACAATCAATAACAAATAAATTAAGTGCCACAGAGAAAAGTAACCAAAGTTTGGGGAATAGAGAAGTGGGGTAGGATCATTGCTATTTTTAGTCAGAATGATCTCAGAATTACAAAAGCTCTGAAGGGGAACATGTTTGATGTATTTGAGGATATAATATCAGTGACAGTCCACTGTAGCTTCTGCAAAATGAATGAGGTAAGATGGTAGGAGATGAGGTTATTTTACTTTATTTCATTTCAGGACATGGTGACCTTCAGGGATGTGGCCATAGACTTCTCTCAAGAAGAGTGGGATTGTCTAAATTCTTCTCAAAGGCATCTGTACAGTAATGTGATGTTGGAGAACTACAGGACCTTGGTATCACTGGGTAAGAATATCTTGCAGAATTGAGGTTCTATTCATAAGAGGCTCTTTGCTACCACCATTATAATTTTTTGGATAGTATCTGCAGTGCTTGGCTGAATGTGTGTTGTCTATACCAAATAATAGTTTTAATATTTGTGGAGTTGGCAGTGGACTGGTCTATTATTAACTTATGCTAGAAGGCTCATCCTCCCTATCCTTTGAATACATATCCTTAATACATTTTTCTTTGATTTACTGTTAAGCCTCCTCTTTCCTGATGATCAAAGGATTAGATGTGAGTTCTGGGATATCCACAGCATGACCAAATTCTGTTTCTTTTTATATATGCAGGACTTTGCCTTTCTAAGCCAAGTGTGATATTATTGTTGGAACAAGGGAAAGAGCCATGGATGGTGAAGAGAGAACTGGCAAAAAGCTTGTGCTCAGGTGGGTGAAGAAAGAAATAGGTGGAAACCTTTGCAGGGGACAGCTCAACTTGACTGAAAGGTGTCACCTCTTCACTTTTCTTTGTCGACATGTTCTCAAATGCTCTAGGTCTTAGTAGAAACTTGGAGCCTTTTAGGTAGTATGAACATTTTAATGATGTTAATTCTTCCCATCCATGAACATGGTATATGCTTCCATTTATTTGTACCTTCCTTAATTTCTTTCTTCAGTGTTCTGTAGTTTTCTGAGTACAGGTCTCTTACCTCCTTGGTTAAGTTTATTCCTAAGTAATTTATTTTTCTTGCTGCTATGGTAAATGGGAGAAACTTGGAGCCTTTTAAAGTGTTCTTTCAAATTTGTTATTCATAACTATCTCTCCTTTAACATGTTGCCTCCTTTTTTCTAATAACTCACCTATTCTCTGAGTCTCATTTCTTACCAATTTCATAAGCCTCTTTCAGTCTTTAAAAAAAATCTAACCCTGAAACACCAGTTTAGAAGAACCTATGTACCCCTATGTTCATAGCAGCACTGTTTACAATAGCCAAGTGCTGGAAACAGCCTAAGTGCCCATTAATGGATGATTGGATCAAAAAACTTTGGTACATTTACACAATGGGATACTACACAGCAGAAAGAAAGAAGGAACTCCTACCCTTTGCAACAACATGGATGGAACTGGAGAGTATTATGCTGAGTGAAATAAGCCAGTCAGTGAAAGACAAATACTATATTATCTCAACCAACACTGGAGACTAATGAACAAAACAAACAACCAAGCAAAATAGAACCAGAGGCATGGAAATAAGGAACAGGCTTTCAGTGTGGAGAGGGAAGTGGGAAGGGGGAAAAGAGGCAAAGAAGGGGAACAGTTTAGTCAAGGAACTAGTACAAATGTCCCATGGACATGGACGACATGTGAGATTGACTGGGGGAGAGGGGATAGGGAAGGTAAGACAGGGGAGAGTAGTGAGGATTAAATGTAATATGACAACAATAAAATAATAAAAAAATCTTTTCCTAATCTGATAAACTTTTGAGCTTGACAAGTAGCTCTAAATGATGTACTAGGTTCAAACCCTGACATGTACAGTGAAATTTGAGGCAAGTTACTAACCTCTCTATGCTTTTGTTTTGTCATCTGTAAAATGGGTTAATACTTTTAAAGTGCTCTGAGCAATCCCTATCTCATTATGAATGTAATAACTGTTAGCTGCTATTAGTACTAGCATACTTCCAAGTGCTTAATTTTTCTCTTGAGGATCAGTTTACTTTTCCTTTAACAAACATTTGTTGAAATTATACTTTAAACAAAGAACTTACAAAATGCTAGGGTATTCTTTACTTAGAGAAATAAACAATTAGTAGGCTAGTTGCAGAGTTGTGAATGATATAGCTAAAAGTGGAAAATAGGAAGAGAAAGCTGAATAAATGGGAAACTCAGAAAAAGGTAAGAGGCAGAGGAGTTTGGGTAACTAGGAAGATGATTGCAAAATACAGGTCAGAAGCTAGAAAACATTTGAGGGAAAGGATAATAGTTTGTCTTTGTAACATAGGAAGGATTTTCATATAGACATAGGAAGTATTGAGGTAAAATGGAGGACTAAAGTTTAGAAGAAAATCAGGGTCTTTGTAAACTTCTTTGTCAGTACTGCTCCCCAGCTCAACTACCACTACCTCTTCCCAGTCTTTTCTGTACTTGTTCAATTTTGTGAGAAAAAAATTTTTGATGTAGAATCATATCAAATATATGATTAAATTTTTATTTATTATTAAATAACTTATACACAAATAGATATATTTTAGCATATATATGTAGTTTAAATAGGAATAGAACAAAATCCCATGAACCTACTTCTCAGTGTAAGAAACAGAAAATTGTCAATGACATTTTAGGCCCTTGAGGGCCCTTCCTAATGGTATACCATTTCCTACCCACGGTTCATCTTCACCCCTCACTGAGGTAACCATTGTCCTACAGTTTTGCTTATCATTACTTTGCTTTTCTCTATAATTATATCATAAATCTATATTTTCAACTTTTTATGCATGGAAATATATTGTGTATGAAATTCTGATATTTTAAAACTCAAAATGTATTCCTGAGATTCATTCATGTTGATTTTAATAGCTGTGGGTCATTGAAATTTTTTTCCTGCTGAAATGAAATGTATTCATTCCACTGTGTAAAACACACTTTACCCATTGAAGGTCATTTGAATTGTCATAATTTTATGCTATTGTAAATGTTACTGCTATGAACCTTTTTATATGTGACTGCTGGTGTATGTATGCTAGAGTTCATGTAAGAGAATACAGCCAGGAATTTACTAGATAATGCTATTTTACTTTCCAGAGTGCTTGTACTAATTTACATTTCTAACAGCTGTGTGTGAGATTGGTCATTGCTCCACACTTGGAATAGACAAATTTAAATTTTTTTTGCTAACCTGCTAGGTGTGAAATATTATTTTCTTATATTTATAATCTGAGTTCCCTTGATTACTAAAGAAATTGAGCATATTTAATTTTTTGTTTTTAAATGTTTATTTACTTGTTTTTAGAGAGAGAGGGAGGGAGGGAGGGAGAAAGAGAAGGAGAGAAACATTGATATAAGGGACATTGCCTCTCATACTCACCACTACCAGGGACCAAACATGCACTTAGGTATATGCCCTGGTAGGGAATCAATCAAACCAGTGACCTTTTGCTTTGTGGGATGACACCCAACCAACTGAGCCACATCAATCTGGGCAAGCATATTTTCTTATTTATAATGACCATTTGCATTTCCTCTTTTGTGAGGTACCTCTTCAAGTCTTGCCTATTTTTAGGAAGGCTTGCTTTTATACATATATTTGTAGTTTGTATTTTTGATATTTTGTTTTAAGAATTCTTTCTGTATTCCAAAGTCACATATATTCTCAAATTGTCTTCTAAAGATTTTCCTATTATAATTAGGGCCACAATACAATTAAGTTTAATTTTTGAGGTTGAAGTAAATTTAATTCTAGTGCCTTATGGAAAACCAAATGTCCTAAATAGTTATTGAATAAATGAGCCTTTTTGCTCATTTTGTATGTTACCTCTTATTCTATCAGGTTTTAGTATATTTATGGGTCTAATTTTGAGCTCTGTTCTATTCATCTGTTTTCTTATGCCCAGCCTGTTTTAATTAAAATACTTTATTATAAGACTGAATATCTGTTAGGGCAAGTCCCCATACCTTGCTTATGTTCTTTAGAATCTTTTTTTTATTGATTATTGTTGCATTACAATTGTTTCATTTATTCCCCCATTGCTCTCCCCTTCCCCCACCTTCCCTCTCCCACAGTCAGTCTCCTTCTTCTTGTTCATGTCCATGGATCTTTCACATTAGCTCCTTATCTAAACCCTACCTCTTCTCTCCCCTCTCTCTTTCTCCCTTCTCTCCCCTCCCCTCTAGTCACAGTCATTTGCTCAATTATTTTTCCCCTCATCTCTGGTTTCTTTCTGCTTGCATGTTTGTTTATTTATTAGTCTCCTATATTAGGTGCGATCATAGGGTATTTGTCATTTGGCCACCCAAATAAAGTTTAGGGTCAGTTAGTCAATTTCTACCAAAAAAACAATAAAGAGCTATTGGCTTTTGATTCATTTATTTATTTTACGTGTCAGTCAATTTTTTTCTGTTTGTAAATATGGTTTTTATATGTTTTACAATTTCAGTATCTTTTATAATTTTCTACATATGGGCCTCTCATATCTTCTGTTAGATTAATTTCTAGGTATATCAGTTTTGTTGCTATCTTAAATGTCTACATTTTCTATTTGTTGTTCATATGCAAAAATGAAGGTAAGTTTTATACATTGATCTTATAGCCATCAACATTGCTAAGCTGTCCTACTAATGATAATAAATTTTAATTTCTTTGGATATTTTTCAGTGAGCAGGTAAATGGCAGTTTCTTCACTTGAAATTCTTATGCCCTGTCTTCAATGTTCAGTATGGTATAAGCTGAAGTAGTGAGTAATAGCAGAAGTTCTTGTCAACCTCTGGTCTCAATGAGAGTGCTTTATTGTTTTCTTATTAATAATTTTGATGTTTAAAGGCTTTTAGTAGATACCCTTTCAATGCTATTTACTGGAGTTTTAATTGTGGAAAGCATTTGAATTTTAAGACATGTGTTTCTGTATCTACAGATGATTAGATGGTTTTTAGTTCTTCATGTGTTAATGTGGTGAATTACACATTACACTTTTAATGTTGAATAAACCTTGTATTCCTGATATAAACCCATCTTTATATCATTTCTGTTCACTGATATTCAGCAATATTTTCTTTAGGTTTTTTACTTCTGTGTTTATTGGTGAGGTTGTCGTTCAAATTTTCCTTTACATACTCTTCTTGTCATATTTTGGAATTAATATTGTCTTAGTCTCATAGAATCTATCAATGAGAATTCCTATTTTTCTTCCTTAGGAGAATTTGTGTAAATCAAAATTATTTGTCTTTTGAATGTTTGAATAACTTTGTTCATCTTGGCCTGGAATATGTGTATGGGGGGTACGTGTTTGTGTGTGTGTTTGTGTGTAAAGAATTTAAATTGAAATGTTCTAAGATTTATGTTTGTTATTTATCCTGTTGTCATGGAGTTACAGTATTTTTATCTAAGAATTTATGCTTATGTAAGTTTTCAAATGTATTAGATAAAGTTGTCCATTATTTTCTCAAGTTGGTAACATATGTAATTATGGCTTCTTTTTTCCTTCCCAAAAGGAAGAGAAAAAATTTTACAGGGATGTTTTCAGTTTTTAGTGTTTTTAGATATTTTTTCATTTTACTAATTGTCTCTAACATAGCTTTCTTAAAGTTTCATGAATTTCTTCTCTATTATTTTATTCCTCCTGCATTCATTTATCTCTATCCCATTTTAACCATTACATTTTTAATTCCTTGTTTTTGAGGCTTTTCTTTTCTATTTCAAGCATGTAAGACCATATTAGCAATATATCCTGCATGTTTTCATATGTAGCTTTTATTACCTGTATACCTAAGCATTTTCTAATGTTCACTGATTTCTTCTTCTTCATAACCAATGAATTATTTTGGAGTTTTATTATTTTTTATTTTTTTAAAGATTTTATTTATTATTTTCAGAGAGGGGAAGAGAGAGAGGCAGAGAGGGAGAGAGATATCAATGTATAGTTGCCTTTCACTTGCCTCCAGCTACAGTCCTGGCTGGAGACTTGGCTTGCAACCTGGTTATGTGCCCTGGCTGGGAATTGAACCAGCAACCTTTGGATTTGCAGGTCGGTGCCTTATCCACTGTGCTACCAGCCAGGGCCTATTTTGGAGTTTTAAATTCCAAATCTAAGATTTTTGCTTGGTTTAATTGAATTGTGGTTAGAAATTGTGTTCTGTTTAATATGCATTCACTGAAATATTTTGAAACTTGCTTTGTGTCCTCCAAATTTTATAAATATTCTATATTTCCTTGAAAAATAATGTCTATTTTCTGTTTGTTGTACAGCATTTTATATACAATGAGGTCTATGCCAAAAGAATCAAGCCAGTGTCAATATAATTAACACAGTTTGCACAACCAATACTTTTGGGACAGACCTTGGACATTCAGTGGATTAAGCTCACTAATTTTGCTAGCCAAATCTTGTGTATACTTATTGATTTTTTAAAATCTCATTGAACAAACAATTATGGGGAAACATATGTTACAACTTCTACTCTGATGGGGAATACATAAATACTTTTGTAATTCTCACAAATGGTCCTATGTATTTTGAAAGTACTTTTTAGGTCACATGTGGTTTTGGAATTGTTTGATCTTTCTGATGAGTTCTTCCTTGCATTATTGTTACCCTCCTTAAGTCTAGAGGTGAATTTTTTTCTTATTTTGCTTGATAAGTTATATAGCTATTTTAACCTTCTTTTGTTATTATTTACTTGGTATAGTTTTTTCCATCCTTTTGCTCTCTACTTTCTAGTCTATATACTGCTTCTCTTGTAAATAAATACTATAAAGCTACATATTTTTAGTTCAATTTGATAATCTTTATCTTTTAACTCAATGACACTAGTCATTTACATTTTTTATAATACTAATAAAGTTAAATTTATTTCCACCACCTTATTTTTCTCCATAAATTCTGCCTTTTCGATTTTTTCTCTATCATTTATTTGAAAGTTATACAGTGTATTTCTATTATTACAGTGGTTATCTTAGACAATTTAGTGTTTGTAATCACCTTAACAAAATCTAAAGTCAATCTTTTACTTCCTTTAAAAATATAAGAACCTCAGAATGTTTTAGTTTCACTTACCCTCATTTCAGTTTTATCTTATTTCTTTTAATCCTATAAACTGTTATTTATTTTATGAAATTAGACCATATTTTTGTTTAGTTAGTATTGTTTAGATTTACCCACATTTATCATCTTCTTTGTTCACCATTTTTCCTATATCCTAGTTTTCCTAAATCAAATCCTTTATCAACCTTTAGATATTGATATATTCTATTAATAGAAATTATTTTGTTACTTTTTAAAGTATATTTTATTGATTATGCTGTTACAGTTGTCTCAAATTCTTTTCCCTTTGCCTTCCTCCATCCAAGACTCCATTCCCTCCCACAGTCTCACCCACCGCTTAGTTCATATCCATGGGTTGTGCATATAAGTTCTCTGATTTCATCCTTTCCTCTATTATTCTTAAGTTCTGTCTGTCTTGTACCCACCAATTAGTTTCCTAATCTCTGCACCATTTCCCTATTTCACCCCTTGCCCCCTCCCAGCTGATAACCCTCCCAATGGCTCCCCTACCTATGATTCTGGTCCTATTCTGGTTGTTGATTAGTTGGTTTTTTGTTTTTATTTTTATTTTTTAGGTTCTGTTGTTGATACTTATGAGTTTGTTGTTTTAACGTTCATAATTTTTTACCATCTTTTTCTTAAATAAGTCCTTTTAACATTTCATATAATAAGGGCTTGGTGATGATGAGCTCCCTTAACTTTACCTTGCCTGGGAAGCACTTGATCTGCCCTTCCACTCTAAATTATAGCTTTGCTGGACAGAGTAATCTTGCTCGTAGGTCCTTGCTTTTCATCACGTTGACTAATTCTTGCCAGTCCCTTCTTGCCAGCAAAGTTTCCTTTGAGAAATAACCTAATAATCTTATAGGATCCCCTTTGTAGGTAACTCTTCTCTTGCTGCTTTTAAGGTTCTCTCTTTATCTCCACTCTTTGGCATTTTCATTAGGATGTGTCTTGGGTGGTCCTCTTTGGGTCTAGCTTTTTTTGGACTTCTGTGCTTCTGGGACTTCTATGGCTCATTTTCTTCACCAAATTTGGGAGGTTTTCCTTCATTATTTTTTCACACAAGTTTTCAATTTCTTGCTCCGTGTTTCTCCTTCTAGCACCACTATGATTTGGATATTGACACATTTAAAGTCATCCCAGAAATTCCTAAACCTCTTCTCATTTTTTTCAATTCTTGTTTCTTTTTAAATTTTATTGTTGTTGTATTACATCCATTCCCTTTTTGCTGCCCTCTGTCCCCATCCCCACCCACCCATTCCCCCCAAAGTCAATCCCACCTGTTGTCCATGTCCATGGTTCCTTTATACTAGGTTCTTGTCTAAACTGCTCCCCTTCCTTGCCTCTGCCTCCTCTTCCCCCCAACCCCCTTCACCCTGACCACTGAAGGCCTATTCACTGTATTCATATATTTGGCTCTGTTTTGCTTGTTGTTAGTTTTATTCATTATTGTCCTGTAATGGGTGAGATCATATGGTATTTGCCCTTCACTGACTGGCTTATTACACTAAGCATAATACTCTCCACTTCCACCCATGTTGTTGCAAAGGGTATGAATTCCTTCTTTCTTTCTGCTGTATAGTATTCCATCATGTAAATGTACCAAGGTTTTTTTTTTTAATTTTATTGTTGTTGTATTACATCCATCCCCTTTATGCTCCCCTCTGTCCCCCTCCCCACCTACCCATTGTACCAAAGTTTTTTGATCCAATCACCCACTGGTGAGCACTTGGGCTGTTTCCAGCACTTGGCTGTTATAAATAGTGCTGCTATGAACATAGGTGTACATAGGTTCTTATGAATTGGTGTTTCAGGATTCTTTGAGTATAGTCCAACTAGTGGAATTGCTGGATCAAAAGGCAGTTCCATTTTTAATTTGTTAAGGAAACCCCATACTGTTTTCCACAGTGGCTGCACCAGCCTACATTCCCACCAACAGTGCACGAGGGTTCCCTTTGCCCCACATCCTACCCAACACTTGTTGTCTATTGATTTGTTGATGATTGCCATTCTGACAGGTGTGAAGTGATATCTAATTGTGGTTATACTTTGCATCTCTCTGATGACTAGTGGTGTTGAGCATTCCTTTACATGCCTTTGGGTGCTTTGTATATCTTCCTCAGTGAGTTGTCTGTTCAGGTCCCTTGCCCATTTTTGAATTGGGCTGTCTGTCTCCCTGGTGTTGAGTCACATTAGTTCTTTATATATTTTGGAGATCAAATCCTTGTCTGAGGTATCATTGACAATTATGTTTTCCCATACAGGTGGTTCCCTTTGAATTTTGCTGATAATTTCTTTAGCTGAACAGAAACTTTTCAATTAGATATAGTCCCATTTGTTGATTTGTTCTTTTATTTCCTTTGCCCTTGGTAAAGTATCAGTTAACATATTTCTGCATAGGATATCCAAAAGTTTACTGTCTATATTTTTCTCCAGGACCTTTATGGTGGCACTGCTTATGTTTAAATCTTTATCCATCTTAAGTTTATTCTGGTGTATGATGTAAGTTGGTGGTCTAGTTTTATCTTTTTGCATGCTGCTGTCCAATTGTCCCAACACCACTTGTTGAAGAGACTGTTTTTACTCCATTTTATGTTCCTTCCCCCTTTGTCAAATATTAGTTGACCATAGAGTCTCAGGTTAATTTCTGGGCTCTCTATTCTATTCCATTGATCTATATGTCTATTCTTATGCCAGTACCAGGATGTTTTGATGACAGTAGCCTTGGAGTATTGTTTGAAGTCTGGGATTGTGATTCCTCCTACCTTGTTCTTCTTTCTCAAGATTGTGGTGGCTATTCGTGGGTGTTTTTGGCTCCATATAAATTTTTGAAGTATTTTTTCTGTCTGTGAAGTCTGTCATTGGTATTTTAATTGGGATTGATTGAATCTGTAGATTGCTTTGGGTAGTATGGACATTTTAATGATGTTAATTCTTCCCGTCCATGAACATGGTATATGCTTCCATTTATTTATATCTTCCTTGATTTCTTTCTTCATTGTTCTGTAGTTTTCTCAGTACATTCTTTCACCTCCTTAGTTAAGTTTATTCCTAGGTACTTTATTTTTCTTGTTGCTATGGTAAATGGGATTTGTTTTTTCACTTCTATTTCTGTTGTTTCATTATTGGTATACAAAAATGTTTTTGATTTCTGGATATTGACTTTATACCCAGCTATTTTACTAAATTTGCTTATTAGGTCAAATAAGTTTTTGGTGGAGCCTATTGGGTTTTGTATGTACACTATCATATCATCTGCAAATAATGACAGTTTGACTTCCTCCTTTCCAATTGGATCCCTTTGATTCCTTTTTCTTCTCTGATGGCTATAGCTAGAACTTCCAAGACAATGTTGAATAGAAGTGGAGAAAGTGGACAGCCTTGTCTCGTTCCTGATTTTAGGGGGAAAGCTTTCAGTTTTGTCCATTAAGTATGATGTTGGCTTCAGGTTTCTCATAGATGGCCTTTATGATGTTGAGGTATGCTCCCTCTATTCCCATTTTGCTGAGGGTTTTTATCATAAATGGTTGCTGCACTTTATCAAATGCTTTTTCAGCATCTATTGATATGATCATATGGTTTTTATCTTTCAATTTG
>PVIW01015038.1:0-21083 GCA_004026585.1 Noctilio leporinus | reverse complement strand
CAGTGGTCAGGGGGAAGGGGTTGGGGGGAGGGGGGAGGCAGAGGCAAAGAAGGGGAGCAGCTTAGACAAGAACCTAGTATAAAGGAACCATGGACATGGACAACAGGTGGGATTGACTTTGGGGGGAATGGGTGGGTGGGGAGGGGGACAGAGGGGAGCAAAAAGGGGATAGATGTAATACAACAACAATAAAGTTAAAAAAAAAAAGAAAAACTTAGCAACATTTCCTTATATTGTATTATTCATTATATACATATATTCATTTTCTCTATTACATTTCCATTAGAAATGTTTATTGGATATAAAAATATATACATATGTTTCTCTTTTGCATACTTAAAAAAACTAAATTGCTTTTATTCAAATAGTCTAAGATACTTCCCCTATACCAAATGTAATCTTGAAAACTGTCACTCCTTGTAACATGATCTGCAGTAAAGATATTTAAAAATTTTTAATTTGTGTTAAATCTAAATACCACAATTTGTCATTTGCTAAACTAATTTTATAATATCTTGGAAGCCAAAAGAGCCTGAAGATTGGGGTAATAAGTCCCTGAAAACACATTTGACCTCAAGGGATATTCTAATTTTGGTGATTTGAATAAAAATAATCAGGTTATAAATTATGATTATCTGTGAAAGTTTTGTTTACAAAATGAATCATGTTCAGTGTACTTTGCACATCCAGAGATGCATTGATCTTCAAAAAGATGAGATGTAAGTGTGATAAATATGCTCAGCCTGAAATTTAGAAAAAATATGAAAGTTTAGAGAAAGCATATAGTTTGCTTCTAGTTGGAAATCAGGGGCAGCTTCAAAAAAGAAATGGAATTTCAATTAGTTCTTTTTTTAAAATTTAATTTTATTGTTGTTGTATTACATCCATCCCCTTTTTACTCCCCTCTGTCCCCTTCCCCACCCACCCACTCCCCCCCAAAGTCAACCCCACCTGTTGTCCATGCCCATTGTTCTTCCATACTAGTTTCTTGACTAAACTGCTCCCCTTCTTTGCCTCTTCCTCCTCAGTTAGTTCTTGAAGATACAACTTGATAACAAAAATTAAGAAATACATTTTTTTTTTTTTTGCTAGGGGAATAATTCACCAGAGGAACATACAAAATTGATGAGAATCAATGGCATACAAAAATTATGTTAAATATGTTCTCCACATATAGATAAGGCATAGATAAGATTATGAACTAATAGGGTTGGAAGGTAGATGGGAATAGATGAAATTATTCCCATCTATTGATTTTATTGTCTGAAATTATTGTCTAAATCAATGTAGAGTTAATTCAGTGAGAAAGGGTGTTGAATTTTTGTCACAGAGCATTTTAAGAAAGACCAAGAGTGAAAACATATATATTGAACACCTTCATATAGAGTTTGAGCTTTCTAGTGTTCACCATAATTTCTTCAATATTGTCAATATTTGTTACACTTGGTCTTTTTTGATTTTTAAGTCAATGGACCCTACCTTATATCACTCTATTCTAACAAAGAGCAAGAATTCTATTTCAAAATATGACCAATACAGCAATTCTAAATTGAGGAAGCTAGGAAAGAAGATGAGGGAAAGCTTCTGAAAACTTCAATAATTAAAAAAATTTTGAGATTTTAAAAATCTATAAACCTTTAAGGTTGAGTTATTCACAATAGCCAATTTCAATATTTTCTATAAAATCTTGTTCTATCATGGATAGATTAACTGTGTTTTAGCTCTACATGTATTATATTAGCATTTTTGAAGAGAATATGATACATAGCATCACAATGTTGTTTACTGTGAAATGAAATGATAAGTTTAATGAAGACAGCATGCTGCTTCATTCCCAGTCTTGGTACTGTGCCTATATCATAAGAACTACTGAATATTTATTTGTCTTATAAATAATTACAGTTTAGTCTGAATCAAAAGTACACCTAGTTTAATTTCCATTCAGTGTCCTGGAAGTATAAATAAATATTTATGAAATTAAACTTTCCGAACATTTGGAGTTTTAATGTTACCCTTTTTGTACCATTGAAAGCTTTTAAAAGACAGCTATTACAGGTTTCAAGTGAAAAACTTGGGTTTCCTGGTTGCTGTTCTTTACTTGCCATTATTCTTTAAAATTTTACTAGCTTTAAAAGAAGCAAGTATATACAAGAAACTGGATACCTAAGAGGTCAATACTAACATACAACTAATGAATGCTTGTCCATCTTTAGCCCACGTTTACCTCTTTCCAGTCCAACTCCAGGCTTCCAACACAGACACAGTATATATTAATTTTCAAAATTAAATTAATGCTCAATGTTTTTAATAGTCTATATAAACACAAACACAAGGAAACAACTCAGGAAACTTTCCTCTGTTATGTTGTATTATTCCTGAAGGACTTGGTCAAGTTAAGTGTTCATGTTTTCGAGCAGGTGAGAAGGAAATATTGCTTATTTTCAATAGGTTGAATAGTAAATTTAATTAATTAGCTGTGAAAGACATTAATAACCTAACTTTTTCTTGAATAAAAAGTATAATATACTTTTTGAAAGTTAGTGCTATGTTTACACATACAAAATTTTCATTATAATAGTTCACCATCTAAGTATCTTTTAAGTATAATTTGAAAGTAATATCATAAATATAGACTAAAAATGCTTTTAATACCAAAATTACTAGTTCATTCATTCTAAACTGGAATAAATAAACTCTTTGCTGTTAAATAACAGGTTTATTTTGTATAAATGGACTCTTTCAATAGTCATGAGATCATAACAAAATATTTATAAAAGTCTTTTCCAACCTTATAATATACCTTTAAATCAAAGTACAGTAGTGCTTTTTTACATGGTATTTAAATATAATGGGCCAAGTTAAATGACAGGAGCTTTGCAAAGTGAACTTCATAAGCATCTTATTTGCAAACAGGACATCTAACATAATCTTATATGAGATACAGAGAGATTTTATAATGACCTCTTATTTATAATGAATACATACATATTTACAGTAAAATTAAAACTAATTTTATTACCAATCACTCTGAATTAAAAGATATCATCTTTGGAAGGATTCTACAAAGGAATTGAGAAGCCTACAGAAGTTGAAATGGTTTTCAGTAATTGGGATTATTGCTGAACTCTCACAGGAAAAAAGGAAAATGCATTTACTAACCACATCATTCAGTATATAGATTTTCTTTGACCCATTGTAAAACTGTTTTACATCAAAATGAAATACCTGCATTATTGTCATATGACTATCATTATTTATTCATTGTATATTAAGATTCTGGAAACTATAGAGTTATGAAGAGCTTAGGGAAGTGGGATTTTTCACAGAAATTTGATTTATTAACCTCACCCTTTGTGAAAAAAGTAAAGCACTTATTTTATTTTTTTAATTAAAAGAAATTAAAATTAGTTTTATTTAAAAAATTCGGCCATGTTCTTCCTGATGGCTGATAAAAACACACACTAAGATTGAGTTTGGAATTCAGTACCTGCCAATTTCTGTTTGAAATTCGCATTTTTACAGGGGAGTCCAGCAGAGGGCACCGGGCATAATTTCCAACCCAACAAGCCTCTTTCTTCTTCGGGTCTCTGGTTTCCGTAACTCATGCAGGGGCTCCCTCTGCTGTCCCTTCTTGCCACAGAACAGAAAGATGCTCTGACCCCAAA
Organism: Noctilio leporinus; assembly: GCA_004026585.1. Lineage (NCBI taxonomy): Eukaryota > Metazoa > Chordata > Mammalia > Chiroptera > Noctilionidae > Noctilio > Noctilio leporinus. The sequence continues at coordinate 17,418 of PVIW01015038.1, read as the reverse complement.
CCTCACAAATGATGTGAAATTATAGTCTGAAGATTAGTGCATAATGTTGCAGTTGTATTATTCGACTCCACTATCCACAGGATTACAAGAAAATATAGCGAACAAGTTGAGTAAGGCTTAGTTAAATACTTCTGCAAATAAATGCTGATGAATGTTATTTCTTCTAAGATGACTAGGTAGGCAAATGCAAAACTCAAATGGTACTTGAATATTACACAATAAGAAGGAAGGATGACACATAGATATTGAGCTGTGTTGAATTGCGATGAATTAAACCATCAAAATAACTGTGTAAATGTCTCTAGGTGAGTGAACAAATAAATATATGTGCTTATGTGTGCACATGTGTGTGAGTGTACGTGTTTGGTGGAAAAAAGAGAAAAGGAAAAGGAGACACTATGTACTTGACCTTGCAAATACTTTTGACCCAAGTTATTTTTATTACAATTTTTGAATTGTATTTTCATTTTAAATAAAGCCAGAGAATGGGTTTTGGCGAACTCTTAGTTTGTCCACTTATCTAAAATAAATATACGAATAAAAATAAATGAAATCATGTGTTTCTGCATATACAAAAGCATACACATTGAGGCAGTTGTCTTGATGATTGTTTCTTTCTAAAATCACTTTCAAAGGAAATAGAAAGGTATTGACAAAACAAATCGTTCTTGCTATATACTCAATATTGCCTAACTTTTATAACAAAGTAGCAAACTAGTGAAATAACATCAAGTTTAATTCAAATAAATACTCTAATTATTTACTTTCCTATATGTATTTGCCCTAATCTTATGTATTAATAAGTGAAATGATGTTGGTCTTTTATACATCATGCAAAACACAAGTTACAATTTCAAATAAATAATAAAAATTCTTGGAATTTTAAAGATCTATCAGTTCCTTTTTAGTAATGAATCTTAATAAATAGAATATTTGAGTTTCAATGTCCAATAATAAAAGAGTCCCTTTTACTAATTGGCCAAGTGAGTTTTCTAATTGTTAATAATAAATAATCATTATCTATGGTATATTAGTTAAATGGATAAGCAGAAAGGAAAAATAATCTTTTTGTAGTATAATAAGAAATGGAGATGTGAGTTCTTTTGGGCAATTCTAACCTCTACCAATAGTGGAGTTCTTGTGTTTTAAGAATTTTTTGTAATATTCTACTGTAGGGTTTGGATTAACACATGTAATGTTGTTTTACTACATCAAGTTGCTATCTTAAGCATTGCTGTATTTGTGCAGTAGTTCTCAGATCAAAATTTGGAAAAAAACACACAACAATTTTCATTGAAATGGTTTTGTTTAATTTTTACAATCATATAAATCCTTCAGCTCATGGTCAGAATATTTAAAATCAAACTCAATGAGAACATTATGCAACAAGAAATGGAATTACAATTTTAGGAAGATAATTTTTTACTTAAGTTAGTCTGTTTGCTTCATGATTATTCCAGGATCTAGAGACTGGTTGGAGTGTAGCAGGCAAAATGCTAAAATGTAGTGAGTGATAAAATTTTAGTGTAACAGAAACAAATCCTCTATCTTTGCTTGTGGTATTTTTCAAAGGATGAGGTTTTTTTTTTTTTCTTTCAATTTGAAAACATTTTATCTAGAAAATTATATTTTTGAAGATTATTTTTTCTTATTCTACATAGTTTATTTCCAATGTATTGTGGAAATTTTAGATTACTATCCCACATTTACTATCATCTAGTTGTTTTTAGAATTGATGGGAAGCCTTTCTCATCTTAATTCTTGAATTCCTTATTTCAATCCTTATGATTGTTTGTCTTTAAAAGCAATTGATGATGCCATATCGAGGAAGCACAAAGCCCATGCCAAATTGAATATTTTATTTAATATTATAACTAAAATCACTTCTTTTCAGAAATAAGAAAACTCACATCTTTATTTAAATTTCAGTAAAACATCACTATAGTGATGATTCCAAGGTGTAAATGATTTCTAGGTGATTTTTATATTCAAATGTTTGAGCAGGTATATTTATTAAGGTAGAATCTGGCATGTTGACATGTATATGAAATTTTTTCTTTAGAACTGCTACCATTGAAAAACAATGACTCAAATTCACAGGACAGCCTTCTTTGCTGTAACTAATCCCTTCAAAGCTGACTGAGCTGTTGAGGCTCTGCTTTCTGCCTGAACCCGCCAATGTGAAATGAAGACAGAACAAAAACAAAATAAAAATTCGGCAAAGCTCCTTTTCATTATATTTTAGGAATTCCAAAACTTGTTGGCAAATTATTTGAACTTCAAAGTAGCTCCCTATCTGTCTATCATTGTCTGTGTGTGAAATTCTGTTCATTCATTGCCTCCATAAACAAGGGCCAAGGTCTTTTAGGGAGATTTTCAAGTAACCACTCATATTCCAGCAATGAGAAGGCACTGCAAGTTTTCACAATTGGAACATCCTCCTTGGAATAAGAGTGACTTACAAAAATACCATGAAATCTCAGGGGATTTTTTTTTTTTTTTTTTAGGAAAGCCTATAAAGTAATCTGTTTAAAATATAAGGTTTTTTTTTTCCTTCCCTATTTTTAAAGATAAGAGGAATTAGGACTACAGATAATTCATTCAGATCAAAGTGGGTTAGTTATCAGTTGTAAGGTTTTACTTGCATCTTTTAAAAAAAGACTTTAGGTTAAATCTTGTAGGGTCTCTGTTTTGCAACTCTAAGCTTTGTGTTATTTATAATATTTTAACAGAGATTAGTGGAAGGGAGGTAAAGTGATAAGCTTCCACATTTAAACAACTTTTCTGGCAAATTTTAGTTAAAATATCACAGACTTTATTTACAGAGATGGAATGCACTGATAGAGTTCCAGTCTGCCAGGGACTCAGAGTTTCGTCTTTTGGACATTTGTTCATGAGAGACATTTCACAATATGGAACTTTCTAGATACTGGATCCCTCTGGTCTAACTTAATTTTCCTAGTGCTTACACAGACCATCATAAGACATTTTAGGAATTTGGACTAAAAATTGTTCAAGTATTACGTGACTCCACCATTTTACAATTATAAATCCTCTGGATGATATCAACAAATGTATTCTTCAGGGTAATACATTACCTTTGAAAACTTTCAGAGAAGAGGACTGTAGAACTTTCCTCCTACTGTAACATGATTTTTAATTCTATAATAAACACATATGTTTTGCAAAAAATTGATTCTATATACATTTTTCTCCCTCTAAGATGATCCTTTTTATAAAGTGAGTCATTGTATTTTTAGTTTTTCATTCTAGATACATTTATGAGATGCCTAAATCAGCTAATTTCTAGTGGAAATTTAAGTCTTATTTTTCCTATCTTAAAAAACCAAGCCTGTCCTGTAGGAGTTCTTTCCATGAATAGCTATCTTGGGTTTTGTTTGCCATAGAAGAATGGAACCTGTTGCTCAACTGATAGACTCTACTCTATGAGAATATCATAGTTCTGTAGTTTATGAATGTAACTAGGATTACATAATCACATAGGATTCCATATACTATCTACTGGATATTTATATACTTATAAATCTATATATCTATATGTCTTCTACATACATATCATTTAGTATATTAATTGTAGTCCATCCTTATGTAAATCCAGCCATTTATATTCACCTTTGCTCCCTAAATAACTTGGTATACTTGAAAGATAGACATCTGGAAAATATATTTGAATATACATTGAAATTTTAGGGATAAAGATAAAAGAAAACTGAGAGCATAACATCTAGAAGAGAATGGGCTATATCTTGGCTTAGTGTACAGGAAGTACTCAATAATTATTTGTTGAAGAAATTAATGAATAAGAAAATTATAAATGTAAAAGCAAGATTCAAAGGCAAAAATGCTGTATGTGTTTTGGTTTCCGAGTAGCCAACACATACACTGAATGGAAAAACTAATAAAATCAGACTTTTTTAATCAAAAATTTTCCTCTCTAGGTGAGAAGTGTAGCTGAAAGGAAAGTATGAAGTGAGTAATTCTTCCTTGTGAATGGTTCATGTTTTAATCTTCATTTCTAAGAAGCTCTGCAGTACTGTCTGGAGTTCAAATGAGAGAATAAAACTATGGTAAGAAATGGAAAAAGTACCATGCCTTATCAGCTTCCTAATGGCCCAGTTTGTATCAACTTTGAAATTCTTAATAACTTCTGAAAATTAAATATACAGAACCTGAAAAATACTTATTTTCTGAGTAGAAAAAAGAAAGAAAATACAAGACTTAGACATCACTAGATAACTCTAAGAATTATCATAGTAAGTTTACTCATCCAATATTTTTCCAATGACAGGTTTGCACTGTAGAGCAAAGGCTGTTTATCTTCTTTGATATCAACCTCAAAATGGATAGATAGAAAAAATAAAAACCAAAACCCTAGTTTTTGTGACTAATCTTTTGTTACTTTGTTATCCATGAATTCATATAAACTTAAAATTTTTCATTTTTTTAGAAAAAGATATTTTCAGATACATTAGTCTTTTCGAGCCCTAGAATATGATTAAAATATTCCCATTTATGCATATGTACTCATACCACATACACCCATCACAGTGTAGATGGAGTGTGTCTCTGGGTGTTTATATATTCATATATTGTTATGCCTTTTGCACATCTAGGGTAACTGAACATAACTCTGCATGATTCACAGGTAAATACTATTGCAGACATACCAATATACTTACCCAATTGCCACCTTCATACTCACACAAAACTATTTCCCAACCTTCATGGCCTCAAGCATAAACATAATTTTCCTCCTGTGTTTACTGACTTACTCTTCATCAGATAAACAATCCTGTGACCATGACCTGCCATCTTATCTTGTCTTCCTTGGCCAAAGGAGTGGCAACTGCCTGAAATTCCAATCCAGGGAATATATTTATCAGTGGTAAAGCTGGGGACTTGAGTGAGGGAGCCAACACTTCTGAGGGGCCCAGGAAATATCTGGAGCAAGTGGATGTTAGTTTGCACATTTTGTGCTTCATGACCTCTCCCTCCATATAAAGATTATAATGTTTCATTTCTCAGTAAACTTAAATGAAAACCTACTATTTGAGAAAGAATATAATTTTCCCTGGGTAAATAGATCAATCTCCGTTCTCTAGTTTCTATAGTTAAAAGTAAGTGCATTTTTCTCATGCTTTACTTGAAAGGTATCTCTTTACACAAGTAAGTTTAGATCCTTGACCAGATTTAATAGGGCAGTTTCAGTCTGTAAGAACATTGACGAGTGAAGGTTTTTACACAGAGATCATGTGCATATTTTTCATGTATTATATTAAATTAATAATTGAAAAATGTGGTTGAAAGTATATTACAGCATTGGCAACCACAACGTCTATATTACAGATTATGTGGCTACGCTGAAAGCTATTGCAGGCAAAGAATGCCCAGCACTAACGTGCTTTTCTGAACACCATGGAAGTATGAATTATCATACATTTACAGCAAAAATATAAAACTGAAAAATCAGAAGGGAAAATTTAACCTTTGCATTAGAAGAAAGGTCTGACATGTGACTTATACGGTTGACTAGAAACAAATGCCTTAACTCTTGGCATTAACCATGTGTAAAACTTTGCTCCCCAGCAAGATGTCTTTTTTTTCAGAACACTGCTCTATGTTCCTTTCTTGGACCCTCTCCATTCTTAGTGCGACTTTCCAGTATAAAAACCCCACTGCTCATTAACATGCTAAAATGTATTTTGTAATAATTATTGGTGATTACAATTGCCATAGGAAAAATATTTCAATATCAATTTCTTTAGCACCAGAGTCTCAAAGTGAGTTAGATACCTAGTATCTATGCACTGTACCACAAAGAGTGGCAAGCCAAAGAAAGGTCATAGGAATTTATTTTATATAGAAGATCCATTTCTTGTCCACATTATTAGTTTTAGTATTACATGGGCAAGCACCCCACTTAGACTCCAAATGCACAGCAAATTTATACAGACTTACCATGTTTTTCTCCAGACTGTGCTTACCACTCCTTTCCCTCCTTGCCTGACAATATTTTGCCATGCTATAAAAGCCCTGATGCCCATTTTCAACGATTAGCTGTACATCAGCATTACCAGCACAAATCCACAAGTTTCACATCAAGCATTAAATGGGATGAATATTGATCTGCTAAAGAGGATTTATTTATTTCTAGCTCTATCCAAAGATCAACTGCTAGCAGCTTGTGGGGGAGCCGTGAAGCTCTCACAGCACAAAGCTACTGCATACATGACACTGGACTTGACATTTCAGTTCTGGAAGAAAACCAAACAGTAAATTCAGTGCAATAATCCTAGATAAATAAGATGATCACTGGAAAAGCTGAGATAGTTAAGTGGTCTATCAGAGAAGTCCAGCGGATGGTATTGAACAGTTGCTACATAGAATCCTCACTCATGTCAATATGGTCCAAAACACCATCATATCAGATGCCAGTATAATCACATTAAAACAAACTCTACCTCCTGCTTTGATTTCTCTGCCTGGGTATTTTTCTGGATTTACAAGTGATTGTAAATAATGTACAATGTGACAAAAGCTGTAGCCTAAAGGGTATGCACAATAATTATTTTTAATATGTGTAAGCTGCATTATAATGTAGCATGACATATATGAAATGCATGAAATTGAATTGTGCTATATAGCGTGCAGGAAGCAGCTCCATTTTCTTATGGGTAGAACAGGGGATGAAGGGGCAGATCTATATAACTGAAAGGCAGTCAGTTTAAAAAAACAGGAAAGATCAAATTCTGTCATAAATTTTCTAAAACTTCTGGAGTTTTTTCCCCCCTCTCAATTTGTAATACCTGTTCTCCTGTATACCATTTCACTACTATAATCATCCTAAACTCACAACTGAACATTGGCTGAATCAAATAAATATTTGGCTTTTGCATGAAAGTGTTGCTGAGAGAGGTGTCCTTTACTTGAACACAGTTATAGATATTTTCCTCTAAAGTTGTGATCACCACAAAATGTGAAAATTTGCATGTGTCCAGTTTATTTGAATGAGTCAATAGAATGTGGCCAAACAATATTAGTTAATTTTTTTCATCATCAAAAATATAAAAAATAATTCAACTAACATTTTTAAAAATTAAATTTAGTATGGTGACGTTGGTTAATGAGATCATATAGATTTGAAGTATACATTTCTATGGTAGATGATCTGTATATTGCATTGTGTGCTCACCATCCAAAGTGTGTTTCTAAACATGAAAAATATTTGCATTAATTAATGGAATTGGCTCAATTTATTATATAAACTGAGATTGGTCTAACCCATCACATAAATTCAGCTAGCTCAGTGCTATACATACAAAACTAATTTATAATTTAAACTGATGTAGTTAGAATGGTCATTTATGTGTTCTTTCACATTGCTTTATTCATATTAAAACATATCAACGGGAAAGCAGTCCACTTCAGTTGGCGTATAGGGACATTATTTTAAAGGAAATGTTTCTTAAATCCATAGAGGTGGAGAGGGAAAATGTCTTAGCTTTTAATCTATTACCTACTACATTATAATGCTTGTGTTTAATTCTTTACATTTGTTTTAATTATTAAACTCATTAAATTATAGAGGGAAAGAATCTAAATACTGGAAGGAATAAAAAGTAAAGGAAGAAGCAGTATAACCCGAGGTTTTGCATTTCTAAGATACTGGAAGCAGTATCTCAATTTGTAGCTTGACCCTTTTGGAAAGAAAAATACTTGTATATTAATCACAATGTTTCTGGAGGCTGAAAAACCATGCTTTGTTGTGGATATTTGAACCTTGTGGTAGCAGATGTCCCTGGAAAAGGTACCACTTACCTTAATTAAGGTTTGCCTACAAAGAGTTTAAACAGAGTCATTGAAAGAAAGAGACGCTGGAATAAACATTGCAGACTTAATTTTTCTCTCTCTGATTGTGCAGTTCATTATAATTCATGTTAAGTCACCCAGAAAATAGGAATCATATACAATCATTTTTAAAAACACGTATTTTAAAAAAGATACAAACTGCATAGGAGAATAATTCTGAGATTTTTTTCAATTAGTAAGTTTAAAGATCTTTTAAAAACTAGGAATTTTGTGCTTTCATTTTATTTAAAGGAAAACTAAGAATTTAGTAACAATATTATATAACAGTTAGTTTATTTTCAGGAAGTGAATTTTCCGCATTTCTGAATCATACACCTTTTGGGAAGGAAAACAATATGCTGCCCACTTACAGGAAAGTTGGGGGAAGGGTCATGACACAAAATTGTGATCCTGTATTAAGGGCATTTCTTAAACAATTGATCCTCAAAACTGAAGAAGGCTTGAGAGTTTCAAAGCACCCATGAATTCATAGACTATGAATCGGTATTTTCAGTGCAATATGAATAGATCCTTTTCAGTTTCCCGTGCGTGAACTTGTTCTTTTGAATCATCTTACCTATCCTACGAAATGCTTCATCTTCCTTTTAAGCATCTCTTCTTTGGCAGCTTTTGTGAGAGCATACTCCATGTACATTAAAATATCTATAAAATCAAGATACTTGAAGAGATGAAGCATCTCTAATGTCAACTAACTACCCATTTATCTTTGTTGTGTTTAAAACATAGTGATCATTCAATAAATGTTTTTTTATTAAGCTAAATTTTCACCCAGATTTTCTTAAACATGATTTCAATTTGCTCTGCTTTTAGTGATTGTGAGTCAATTAAGAGGAAAGTAACCTATTCTAAAAATTAGTAAATGCATTTACAGATGGCTCAACAAAAATTTAAAACTTGCATACATTTAATAATCTACATATTTGAATTTCTAAATCCTTTTACATGGGTCTTAGTAGGTATGATTTCAGCACACCTGAACAGTCATATCAAAGCTAAGACTGCAAAATATTTGCCTCATTCTTCTTGGACATAATGCTGTTCATGAACAATAACTCCTTTCTTCAGAAACACTTCATAACATATGCCACTGAAGTGGACTGCATTGCTTGCGGTTAGAGGGACATGGTAAGATTTCAGATAGAAAGGAAAGCATCCCTTTCTCTCCACACTTTTAAAAAATATGATCAGTCATATCTTTTTCCTTTCTGTTGGATGTGTAAAACATGGTCCATTCTCTTGTTGTTGTTGTTGAAGGTAAACCAAAGCCATTTAATTAAAATGCTGTTTTTTTTTATTTTTTTATTTATTTATTTTTTTTATTGTTTATGCCACCTAGGAGCAAACATGATTTAAAAGTGCTAAAGGTAAGCTTTCAAATCATTGTAGGGAGAGCTGCACTGGAAATTCAAGCTGAATTACTTAATCAAATGTCTCAATGTAAAAGGAGTGTAGAAGCACTGCTCTGTGGTACCTTATTTCAGAGACAGATCTGCTTAGATCTCTGCTACCGTTTTTCCAATTTCCTAACAAGAGTAAATTGGTTTTGCTCACATTATTGCTCTTTCTCACGTTTCAGTTGGTCTTACCAGAGAAAATGGCTCAATGCTATAGCAAGGATTTGGAGAATAGCAATCCCTCGGTTTAGACAACAGGTTTTTATTTCTTCTCATCTATTGTTCTGGAGGCTTTTTCTTCTTTTTAGAAACAGACTAGAACAAAGGACTATTGTTCTTAACATGCACTGCTTTTGCTAGTAATATACACTGGAAAATAAAAAGGAAGGGTTTTCTTTTCCAGTTACATATTATACTACTGCCTAATAAAAGTGCTAGCAGCATAAAATGATGCAATAAACCTCTCTAACAGTAGCTGATTTGTATGCAACAATGACCATAAGGGTAACTCTTCAGCAAACCTGAATCTCATATATAATGCATAGCAGTTAATAAATCATAGTAAAATCAGATGGCTTAGAGCCAGCAATACCTCACTGGTAATGGAAAGGGTGGAAAGATTTATAGAGAGACAGATTCTGTCTGGATTTTGCTTTTAAGATGCTCACCAATTGCAGTGGAGTATCTTACAGGGCTTCTAACTAAACGTGTATGTGTATTCTTTTGATTCATTCCATCTTTTTTTTTTTTCTGGGGGTCTTTTACAGGAGGCCACCCGTTCTCTTCTACCACCAGGTGGAGTGTTTTGTATTAAACATTTAAGGTTTTACTCTTAACTGGGAAAAGCCTTGTGGGGAGAAAATGTCCCTTTTAAACCTCTAGTTATTTAAGTAACAAGTTTTTAATAAGGTGTCTCTTTCAAATACATGCAGATAGATAAAATACACTTTACACACTTTGAAACCTTTGCTCAAAACTTTTCTTATAAGTGACATTTCACGAGTGACGTTTCACATATCTTGACAGAGAAGCAGGGTTAGATTTCTGCTTTGTAATCTTAGAACAAAGTGTTTTTAGATGTGTTTATTGTTTTTCATTGCCAGTGTTTTGCTGGCTGTACCATATTAATCTTAAAATTACAGAATTTGCAAGTTGGTCACATATCAAGAGAAAGGATATTGAAGACAACATGTGCCATACAGATCTGAGAAAATCATTTGCTTCAAATCTGTTTTTGGTTATTAGTAGGTCTTGGCCAATTTCCGGTGCTGACATGGGCTATTGAGATGTGTGGCAAACATGTCACCTCAGAGTTAGAAATATTTGAACCTACTGAATTATGACCTTTTACAAATTCTTAACATTAAAAATAATGAAGATGAATGGCTGAAGTAGGTAGTAGAAATTATTAATGCCTTTGTTTAGTTGCCTACATAATTTTCTAACCTGTACAGACTCAAGTCTTTATTTTGGATTGATTTACATTTTACTGCTGGGTTTTGATAAAGTGCAGAAAAGAGACCTTCCTGAATGTATAGTTCTAATGTGTATATTTTCACTAAAAACAATGTGCATTATTGTGCCTCTTTAATGATGTGCATTAGAGGTAAGATGGAGCATGTACCAACGTTACCTTTTTTTTCTCTTGTCCAGTGTATTAGGATTTTTTGCCTTCAATTAGTACAGCCACCAGATGGCAGTAATTCCTTATTAAATGGTCAGTCAACTCTGCTCTGGCTAACAGGGCAATGACTGACTCCTGATGAGACAGAAATAGGAACATTAAGAGAAGGACCTACTAGGGTTAAGGGTGAAAAATGTTGCATGGGTTAGAGATAATGAGAGTGGTTTAAGGTAGAGTACATTTATTTTTTCATCATTAGTGTTCAGGTGGCAGAAATTTCAGGTAAAATGGTCTAATTAATTTGAATAATCCTCTAGAAAGCATAATGAGAAAATGACTACTTTGTAGTAGTCTGAGGTGTGACTAGTTTTATTTCTTTATATAGTCATTAATTTTCCAGTGTCTATACTTAGGCTCATTTTGGCAGTTTTCATTCTTGACTTTCCTGTAATGGTGCTGCAGTAATGCTCAGAGATTGTAGGCAATAGTTAAATAGAGATATTTCACTATAAAAACATTCATATGCCTCTGAAATAAAATACTAATTAAAAATAAAGTAACTACTGACACAAATGCATAATTAAGTGCCCCCAAAGTATGCTTGCCATATAGCCCTTTGAACTTGAAAGATGCAGAACTACCCATATTTTAAGATAGTAGTGTTGTAAGCACAAGTGTGGATAGCAAAGCAAGTCTGAAAATAGTACATTTTTTTTCTGTTTAATGTCTAAAAATGGTTCCAATTGATAAAAAATTAGCTTTTTTTTTTTTTGTAAATACATAATGGCAAAATATGGTTAAGGTCTGAATAATACCACATACAATTAATGTTTTAGTCTCAAATGATTGGTTTAAGTTTTACATATTTAATGGAAAGGAACTTTATTATTTTTTGTCAATAAGTGCAAAGCCTATTTCAACTCTATTTTGTATGAACAATCTCTAATTAACTGCTCTATATTATAATTCTGATTATAATGTTTCAAAATTGGGATGAATTTTTTTTGTGTCTTTGCATTAAAAGAGAAAAGTCAAGAGAATTATATGGCTACATCACCCTTCAAATATTATTATTGGCAATATCTAAATAGTTAGAAAAAATATGTTTAAAAAATAATGCCTAATATTTTGACTCTATTTGTTTGTATTATGTATTTTACTTGCACAGATTCAGTGACTGAAAAATAGTTGTTTTTATTTTTCCCTATTCTGGATTAACTAAAATGGCCTTTTATTTAAGAGAAGTTCAATAAACTTAATTGGATTTCTCATTTTAAATATATAAACAGAAGCTAAATTTAATTCTTATAAATATATAATATTTAATAGATATTTAAAAATGTCTTCCTGCATATTAAATTCATTAGAGTATAGGCTCATTTTAAAACCAGAATTAAAGTAGATCTACATACAGTTATCACAGCAGGAGGATTGGGAATTTGGATGATGTTTTCTTAATGTAGATAAGGTTTGTTTAAAAAGAGAGACCGCCCTCACTTGTGGCACAGTGGATAAGGCAGCAGCCTGTGAACTCAAAGGTCACTAGTTTGATTCCCAGCCAGGACACATAACCAGATTGCAAGCCAGGTACCTAGCTGCAGGCAGGTGAAAGGCAACCATACATTGATGTCTCTCTCCTTCTCCACCTCCCTCCCTTTCCCTCTCTCTGAAAATAATAAATAAAATCTTTTAAAAAATAAAATAAAATAAATAAAAAGAGACCATATTTAGAGAAAGAAATTGAGGAAGAGGGTGGTTGAACAGACCTGTTTCTTCTATCTGTTTGTTTATAAGCTTTGATTTATTCATGTGATAACAGTATTGTAAAATATAACTTTGGAAATTCTGTACTAGTGAAATAAATTTCTACTGAGAGGAAGACACTTCTGGAGCCATGAAACTTCCAAACAGGAGAAAATGAAGACTCATTCATAATCTAGCTTTTAAATTTTTTTTCTCAAAAACCTTCCTATGTTAAATCATCAAAGCCTTTAACAATATAGTTATATTTTAACATGGCAGACTGGATGTTTAACAAGGAAATAATTTAAAACGTTCAAAATTGCCCTGATTGTTGTGGTTTAGTGGGTTGGGTGTCCTTCCCACCAATGGAAAGTCACTGGTTCAATTCCTGGTCAGGACACATGGCTGAGTTGCAGGCCAGTTTCCCAGTTTGGGGGCAAGAAACAAGTAATTGGTATTTCACTTCCTCCCTTCCACCTCCTCTTGTAAATAAAAAATAAAAATCTTTAAAGAAGTAAAATAAAATATTCAAAATTATTACTTACTATAGCATAAAGAAATTCTGTAGCATATACTTAGTCCTATGTAGCTAACATTTGCACTCAACTATTATTAGTAACAAAGTGCAATGTTTTCCATTAAATGTGTAAATTTAATCCAATTTATATCATATTAAAGTATTTAAATAAAATAAGCAGGATCATGACTGAATAGGACATTCCTCATTTGTTTCCCTTCTCTTAACAGCACCAATTTGGCATCTATCCATAGACAAAAGTGACCTTTTGGGAGCTGTGGGATTCAGCAGTATATGTCAAGGGACCTGGAAGGGGTCTTATCCATCCATAAGTTGAGTCTTAATCAACTACCCACAGATGAGAGTGCCTTTGTGAAGGTCCAAGTTTCCAGCAGAGGAATTCTAGAACATTGTTGAAACAAAAAACAAAACAAAATGAAATGAAAACCAAAAAAACCCCAAGTTTGAATGCATTGCAGAGAACAATTAGTGCAGACTGGAGGAGATGGCTGCTATTTCAAATACAAAGAAGGCAATACAAAACTTCAAGGAACATGAAAAGTCAAAGAAACATGGCATCACCAAAGGATTAATCTTTTAGTAACCAATACCAAGACATGGAGGTCTGTGAGTTACCTGTATAAAAAATCAAAATAGCTAGCTGTTTTATGAAAATTCAATGAGCTATAAGAAAGTACAGATATCTCAAAAAAGAAAAGATAAATATGTTAAGTGATAGATGTGTTAATTAAGTGGGAAAATTCTTTCAAATATATGCCTATATAAAATCACAATGAAGTACACTTCAAATATCCTATTTATATGACAATTGTACTTTAATAAAGCTGAATTTTCTTTTTTAAATATATTTTATTTATTTTATTATTACAGTTGTCCCAATTTCCCCCTTTTGCTCCCCTCAACCCAATACCTCATTTCCTCCAGCAATACCCCTCTTAGTTCATGTCCATGAGTCATGAGTCATGCATATAAGTTATAAAGCTGAATTTTCAAAAGAACAATTTAAAAAGAAATAGAGAAAAACTCAGCAAAGTCAGGGAAACAACACATGAACAAAATGAGAAGTTAAACAATGACATAGAAATAAAAAATAATCAAAAATGTTGGGGTTGAAAAATACAGTAATGAAATAAAACATGCTGAAAATTTCTCAAATCAGGGAGAATATTTGGACATTTAATTTTATGAAACTCATAGATAACCAAACAAACTTGTAAACCATCTCCAAAACACATTATTATAAAATGACAAAAATTAAAGAGAAGAGGAGAATCTGTAAAACAGTAAGAGGAAATAAAATTGTAAGCCCATGAGGCTATCAAGGTATTTGTCAGCAGAAACCTTATAGACCATGAGACAGTAAGATGATATACAGGGAGAGGCAAAAGTAGTAGATTTACAATTGTTTGAATGGAAAATAATGCAGTAATTAATAAATAATAACATAAGAATAAACTCTGTGTTTTGCACACTTATAACTGTAAACCTAGTTTTGCTCCACCCTCTGCTGAAAACAAACAAACAAGCAAACCTGCCAACCAAGAATATTCTATTGAATGAGTTATTCTTCAAAATGAAAGGGAAATATTCTCAAACAAAAGCTAAGGGAGTTCATCATCAATAGATCTACCTTGCAAGAAATGATGAAAGGAGTTCATTAAGCTGAAATAAAGGATGCTAATTAGAGACAGGAAATGATATGAAAATATACAACATACTGGTAAAGGTAAGTATAGTCAGGTACCACTTAACAATGGGGATAAGTTCTGAAAAATGCACATTAGGTGATTTTGTTGTTGAGTGAACACCATAGAGTGTATTTACACAAACCTAAATGGGATAACCTACTATACACCTAGCTATATTCTATACTATTACCAGAGAAACCCTGGTTCTTCTTACCAACACAGTAAAGAACTACAGATCAGCAAGCCTATTAGCATGCACACAAAGTTTATTAGTGAATGGGAGAGCAAAAGCAACAATGGCTAGAGGAAGGGTGGCCAAAGGCCTGGTGACCTGTACCCATTTGGCCAGAGCCCAGGTGGCCAGATGTCCAAGAGAAGAGACAGAGTTCTTGGTTCTGAGGACTTATATAGTTGGTGGGATGGGGGTGAGGGAGCTACATATTGATTGATGGGTATCGATGGTGCCATCTTTCCTTGGGAGATGTGACTACCTAAACATAGGTATTAGGTGGGGGTCTCTTTGCCCAAATCCCATTTTGTATACATGACGTGAAGCAGGCAATTAACCAAAATTGTTTTAGGGGCTTTTCTTTGGGTACTTCCCTACTTCCCCCTTCCAGGCCTTGTGATGAAAGCATAGTCTTAAGGGTTTTTTTTCCCCCAGTTGGTGGAAATGATATATACAGACTTTCAAGGTTCCTCCTACCCCCTCCTGCACTATCATATTTACTTGTTCAGAATGCCTGGCAGCATTATTGGACCAGGCTCAGGATTACTGGGTCAACAGGTGAGACATGCCTCCTTTTGCTTTTAGCCTCCTGTGTTCAGTTCTTTGTTAGGTTGCTGTGGTGAGGGCCCTGACTTTGTTTCCCCTCTGCTACTCATTCTATCATAACAATACCACCATTGTATATGTGGTCCATTGTTAATTAAAGTACTGTTATGTAGTACATGACTGTACAAAGTCAGAGCATTCCAGTACTGCAATATAGTTGTGTATTAAACATATAAGTCTCATATAATGGTTAAAGGACAATGGTATTAAAGCTAACTATAGCTACCATAGTTTGTTAATAAATAGAAAATGTGAAAGAGGTAATCTGTGCCATCAAAAACATAAAAAAGAGTAAAGGGTGAGTGTTTATATGCAATTGGAGTTAAATTTTCAACCATGTAAAGTAGGATTATTATATCTATGTGATGCTTTAGCTAAACCTCGTGATAACCACAAAGCAAAAACTTACATTCACAAAAGAAAAAGAGAAAGAATCAAGGCATACCACTATGGACAAACATCGATTCACCAAGAAAGGCAGCATGAGAGGAAAAGACAAATAAGGGAATTAGAATATAGTAAAAAAAATATTAAGATGGAAAAAAAAGAAAAAAATTAAGATGGCATTAATAATTTTATACCCCTATCAATAATTTTTCTAAATGTAAATGGATTAAATTGTCCAAATAAAAGACAGAAACTAGCTAGATGGCTAAAACGTGAGATCTAACTATATGCTGCTTATAAGAGAGTAAGCGCCGCTTCAAGGAAACTTATAGGCTCAAAGTGAAGGAAGGGAAAAATATTTGATGCAAATGGAAATCATAGGAGAGCAAAGGTAGCTATATTTATATTAGACAAAATAGACTTTAAGCCAATAGCTTCAAAAAGAAACAAAGAAGGTCATTGTCTTCCTTGATAAAGGATTCAATTTATCAAGAAGGTATAACAATTATAAATATATATACACCCAATTTCAGAGCACCTAAGTACATTAAGCAAATAATAACAAATCTGAAGGGAGAAACAGACAAGTGGTATGACATCAAAAGCAAACATAAACAAGTTGGATTACATGAAAGGTTCTGCAGGACAAAAGAAACAATTAACAAAATAAAAAGGCAACCTATGGAATGGAAGAAAATACCTGAAAATCATGTATCTGATGTGGGGTTAACATCCAAAATTGCAAGGGATGTATATACTCAATATTAAAAAAGCACTCCAATTTAAAAATTGGCAAAGGAACTAAATAGACATTTTCCCAAAGAAGGCATACAGATGGCCAATGTGTGTATTAAAATATGCTCAATATCACTAATCATTAGGAAAATGCAAATAAAAACCACGATACTCATAATAACCTCACCTTTTAGAACGACTATTATTAAAAATACAAGAGACAATAAATGTGAGGAAAGTAGAATTCTCACACATTATTGCTGTGTACTGTATCCTGAGAAAGAATACAGATCAGTATTACCTTAAAGAGTAAAATGAAAATCTCAAACAGGATGGTGATCTTTGTTACCTTTCTAACTAATAGATCAATATGATACCACCTCAAACCTGTCAGAATGGCAATCATCAGCAAATCAACAAACAACAAGTGTTGGCAAGGATGCGGGGCAAAGGGAACCCTCATACACTGTTGGTGGGAATGCAGGCTGGTGCAGCCACTGTGGAAAACAGTATGGGGTTTCCTTAAAAAACTAAAAATGGAACTGCCTTTTGATCCAGCAATTCCACTACTTGGACTATACCCA
>PVIW01015037.1:0-21084 GCA_004026585.1 Noctilio leporinus | reverse complement strand
CTAATAATGAAACAACAGAAATAGAAGCGAAAAAACAAATCCCATTTACCATAGCAACAAGAAAAATAAAGTACCTAGGAATCAACTTAACTAAGGAGGTAAAAGACCTGTACTCAGAAAACTACAGAACAATGAAGAAAGAAATCAAGGAAGACACAAATAAATGGAAGCATATACCATGTTCATGGATGGGAAGAATCAACATCATTAAAATGTCCATACTACCCAAAGCAATCTATAGATTTAATGCAATCCCAATTAAAATACCAATGACACACTTCACAGAAATAGAAGAAATACTTCAAAAATTTATATGGAGCCAATAACGACCACAAATAGCCACAGCAATCTTGAGAAAGAAGAACAAGGTAGGAGGAAACACAATACAGGACTTCAAACCATACTACAAAGATACTGTCATCAAAACTATCTGGTATGGGTATAAGAATAGACATATAGATCAATGGAACATAATAGCGAACCCATAACTTAATCCAGGACTCTCTGGTCAACTAATATTTGGCAAAGGGGGAAGGAACATAAAATGGAGTAAAAACAGTCTCTTCAACAAGTGGTGTTGGGAGAACTGGACAGCAACATGCAAAAAGATAAAACTAGATCACACACTTACACCATACACCAAAATAAACTCAAGATGGATAAAGGATTTAAACATAAGCAGTGCCACCATAAAGGTCCCGGAGAAAAATATAGGCAGTAAACTCTTTGATATCCTACACCAAAATATGTTTACTGATACTTTCCCAAGGGCAGAGGAAATAAAAGAACAAATCAACAAACGGGACTATATCAAACTGAAAAGCTTCTGTTCAGCTAAAGAAAACACTAGCAAAATTTAAAGTTAACCAACTGTATGGGAAAACATAATTGTCAATGATAACTCAGACAAGGGTTTGATCTCCAAAATATATAAAGAACTAATGTGACTCAGCACCAGGGAGACAGAGAGCCCAATTAAAAAATAGGCAAAAGACCTGAACAGACAACTCACTGAGGAAGACATACATACAAAGGGCCCAGGGGCATATGAAAGAATGCTCAACATCACTAGTCATCAGAAAGATGCAAATTAAAACCACAATAAAATACCACCTCACACCTGTAAGAATGGCAATCATCAACAAATCAACAAACAGCAAGTGTTGGCAAGAATGTGGGGCAAAGGGAACCCTCATGTGCTGTTGGTAGGAATGTAGGCTGATGCAGCCACTGTGGAAAACAATATGGGGTTTCCTCAAAAAACTAAAAATGGAACTGCCTTTTGATCCAGCAATTCCACTACTTGGACTATACCCAAAGAATCCTGAATCACCAGTTCATAAGCACCCATGTACTCCTAGACTCATAGCAGCACTATTTACAATAGCCAAGTGCTGGAAACTGCCTAAGTGCCCATCAGTGGATGATTGGATCAAAAACTTAGGTACATTTACATAATGGAATACCACACAGCAGAAAGAAAGCAGGAACTCCTAACTTTTGCAACAACATGGATGGAACTAGAAAGTATTATGCTTAGTGAACTAAGTCAGTCAGTGAAGGACAAATACCATATGATCTTACCCATTACAGGACAATAATGAACAAAACTAACAAGCAAAACAGAGCCAGGTATATGAATACAGGGAATAGGCCTTCAGTGGTCAGGAGGAAGGGGGTTTTGGAGAGGGGGGAAGAAGAGGCAAGGAAGGGGAACAGTTTAGACAAGAACCTAGTATGAAGGAACCATGGACATGGACAACAGGTTGGATTGACTTTGTTGGCAAATGGGTGCATGGGGAAGAGGACAGAGGGGAGCAAAAAGGGGATGGATGTAATACAACAAAATAAAATTAAATTTAAAAAAAGTGGCGGAACACATATACAATGGAATATCACTCTGCCATAAAAAGAATGAATCTTACTATTTGCAACAGCATGGATGGACCTGAAGAACAGTATGCTCAGAGAAATAAATCAGTAAGAGAAAGACAATTACCAAATGATTTCACTTATATGTGGAATCTAAAGGACAAAATAAACAAATAAAATTGAAACAGATGTAGATGCAGGGACCTGGCTGTTTATTGCCAGCAGGGAGGTCAATTGAGGTACTGGGTGAAAGAGGTGAGGGGATTGAGAAGTACAAATTGGTGGTTACAAAACAGTCATAGAAATGTAAAGTAAACCATAGGGCATATGGTATAGGGCATATAGGGCATATAGCATAGGGCAATAATGCAATAATCATGTATGATGCCATGTGGGTACTGGAAATATTAGCAGGAACACTTGTATATAATTGTCTCATCACTATGCTGGACACCTAAAACCAAAACAAAATAATACTTTAAAATATTTTATTTTAGTGTTAATACTTAACTGTTTTAATGTTAAGGTTCTGTTGATGTTGAATCTAGCTGGAATTATTTAGATGTTTATTGTACTCTAAACTTTTTTTTGTATTAAAAATATAGAGTTGGAAACTTCAAAACAAAGAAAGAAGTAACTACTACCCTTTGGGACAGCATGGATAATCCTGGAAAGTATTAATGCAATGAAATAAGCCAATTGGCAAAAAATAAATATCATATAATCCTACCTATAAGTATAACCTAATGAACAAAACAAACAAATGAGCAAAGTAGAACCTGAGACATGAAAATAAGAAATAAACTGACAGCCCTGGCTGGTAGCACAATGGATAAGGCGCCGGCCTGCTAACCCAAAGGTCGCAGGTTCGATTCCCCAGCCAGGGCACATAACCAGGTTGCAAACCAGGTCTCCAGTCAGGTCTGTGGCTGGAGGCAGGTGAAATGCAACCATACATTGATGTCTCTCTCCCTCTCTGCCTCTCTCCCTTCCCCTCTCTCTAAAAATAATGAAATAAAATCTTAAAAAAAAAAAAAAAAGAAATAAACTTACAATGACCTGAGTGGAGGATGGTGGGGATAAGGGGGCAAAGGGGAAGGTGCTAGTTAATGAACAGGTATTAAGGACACATGGACATGGACAACAGGGTAAGGATGGGCTTTGAAAGTTGGGTGGTGGGTGGGACAGAAGAGAGAAATGGGGGAAATTTTGGGACGATTGTAACTGAACAATAAAAACAGAGACACATAGTATTCAGCCTCCTACATACTGCCTTCCCCCTGCAAGGCCATTTCACTATGAATTCACTGGATCTTTTTTGATCTGGGAAGACAATCAAGGATGGACATGCTTAGTAGTCAGATGGGAGACTGTCTGGGAATACTGGGTATACCAAGGTTTTGCCTCCCCTTCATTTTGCCAGCACCCCCACGGGATCCAGTCCACCTGGAACTACCTAACTGCATTTTGCTCTTGCAGAAACCTCCTGTCCAAGATTCTGACCCATCACTTCAATTCTATTTGGCCATAGAAAAAGAACATCCAGGGATATTGTGTGATTTAAGGCTCATAGAGGCACCTTACACAAGGAAATCCTTAACTTTGGAGTCAGGTTATTTTTAGCTTCACAGAGAGTGGAAGCTGTCAGCAGTACTTTGGGAATATGCTGTTTGAAGACTGAAAGAACCACCATGCTTTGGATGGGGATTCCTAGTTTCCCCTGAAACTTGCAAAGGCAACTGTGAATCACAGGTATCAGAAGGATAAGCCAGTGCAGCTCATTCATTTCCCTCTTCCTACCCTCAATTTTTTTGAGCTCTGACTTCTCCATTTAAACTAGGCATCCACATTTTTGCTATATAAATACTGCATTTTCAAAAACATTGCCCTCCCTTAGGCCCAATAGATCCTGATCATGTGGAGAGGAGTAGGTGCAAGGTTAAATCAGAGAGTCACATGAAAAACCCTTGCATGCACAAATGCACCTAGAGTGGCAACCCAAACTGTGCAGCCTGCAGAGAAGACACATGTACTTGATGCTTCCAAAAACTATCTTCCTGTGTAAGATCATAGCACCCTGAATATGCTGGATGTTCTCTGATCTGGAAGCTAAGGAGGGTCAAACTTGATTAGTATAAATAAGATACTGCCTGGGAATACAGGGCAGAGTGTACTATGCTTTTGACTTCCTCTCATTTTGCCACCTCCCCCACCATAGTCAGTTTACCTGGATCTACCACTTGCCCCACAGAGTATGGTGATCCTAGCATTTTCCTCTTGTGGGAACCTTCTAAGACTGTGGCCCACCACCATACTTCCCTTTGTCCTGAGGAAGAAACACTTAAGGCTACTTTGTGATATCAGTTAAGAGAAGTTCCTTCATACCCATGCCAAGTCTCCTGTCTAACACAAGGAAACCCCTGAGTTAGGGTTGAGTTTCTCCCTGCTTCAAAGGTGAGGATGCCCTCACTACAGGGCATCCACAATTAATTGCAGTAATTTTGCCTCTCTTTGTGTCACATGCTTCTTAATAATTTTGAAAAATATGTGTCTAAAGTTATGAATTAACATCATTGTTTCAGATATAAAGTATTAAATTCTGAGATCAACCATCATGTCAAAGCAATATGATGTAAGAGCAACCATAATTTCTGGACTGTGTACAGGGAGAACTGCTAGGGAAATTGTAGACTTCAATAACATCCCTTTATGTACAGTTTACAATGTGGTTGATCCTGATGTCACCACACCAACAAGGAAAATGTATAGGGTATGTGTAAGGATCTCACAAGTCCATATATTATACACAGAATCCAGGTGGTCATCACTGAAGATCCAGGATGTTTACCTTGATGTTTTGAGAGAAGTAGTTGTACCATGGATGAAGCAAGTTGCAAATAGATTTCATTTTATCTTCCAACAAGATGGTGCACCAGCACATAACACCAAAAAGGTGCAAGAATTTCTCAGTGTCAATGTCCCTGAATTCTGATCAAAGGAAATCTGGCTGCTTAGTTCACCAGATGCAAATCCTTTAGACTATTATGTATGCAGCATTTGTGAGAGAGAAGTTAATAAACAACTTCATCCCAATAAAGAGGCTGTTAAAGCTAAGATTGAAAATTTTATGGTGTCTATGGTTAAAGAAAAGTTAATGAAAGTGTGCTTAAGATTCCAAAGTCAAATTGAGTCTATTATAGTTACAAATGGAGACTTTTTTAAACAAGTTAAAAAATAATGAATATGTTTATGTATTTACATATAAGAATAAATTTATTTCAAAATATAACACTTTTATGGCATGTTGTTTATTTTACTAAAATTTTGCCAATTGATCACACACACACCCATATCTTGGGAACCCAGTGTCCTCTAAGGATGGAGAAATTTTATACTGTGATTAGGGATTCCCAGCTTCCCCTGGCACTTACAAAGGCAACAGGAAATTCCAGATATCAGGAGGACAGTCCAGTGTGACCATTCATTCCCCCACCAACCTTCAATTTTTTAGATGCTCTGTCATCATCATTTGGGAATGGCACACATGTTTGCTGAAAATTGAACAGCATTTTAAAATAAGTTGCCCTCTTTTAGGACAATTGGAACCTTGTAAGGTGGAGAAGGGTCAGGTGAAAGCCTAAGCCAGACATTCACTGAGGCAGTCATGGAACATGTGCACTCATGAATGCTTTCAGCAGAACAACCAAGAAGTGAGGGACCAAAAGAGAAGACACATGCTCTTCAGGCTCCTGGAGACTGCCTTGGTCCTGTATGTTTCTACAAGCCTGACAACAGTGAAACTTCTCTGATATGAGAAACTAAGCAGCATTCAACCACATTAAACTTGACTGAAGGAATGCCTGGGAATACTGCTTGTACTATGCTTTTGCCTACCTCTCATTTTGCCACTGCACTTACCCCAGCCAGTACACCTAGAAGCCTGTGCTATGTCTGTAGGCTAGGATTCTTCCAGCATTTGTTCTGTGGAAACCCCCTTCCCAGGTGTTTGGCCAGTCTCACACAACTACCCTTGGCACTGGGGTAATAACACCCATGGCTATGCTGTGATTTAAGGCTCAGACAGGCAATTTTAAACCCTAGTGGAGAAAGAAGCCTCCTAACTTAAACAAAGAATTCCTAGATTTGGAGGTGTGGCATCACCCAGTTTTGAAGACAAGGGTGAAAATCCCAGGTACCTTTTTTTGGGATCTGGTGTCCATCAAAGGTTAATGAAACTGTGCTGTAGATGGTGATTCTAAGACATTCCTAAAACTTGCAAAAGCAACCCAGAATCTTGGATATCTGAAAAATACATGTGCAACACATTCATTTCCCCACCCCCCAACAAAGTATGGGAGTTCTGTTTTCCTTATCGACCAAGCCAAAGGGTTTTTGCTCAAAAGGAATCCCAAATTTAGAGAAGTGGCCCACACTCCAGCACACTGGAATCTGATGAGGTAGATGGAGGAGGAGTAGGTGGAAGGCTAAGGCAGAGTGTAACAAAGACAGCCCAGAGTATGAGCACTTGGGAACTCATTCAGCAGGACATTAAGGACTGAGTGGCCTGAAGTGGAGATACATGTCCTTGGGGCTCCTGGACAGCATCATCCTGTAAGGCTGTACCACTGTTAATGCACTGGATCCCATTTGATTTGGAAAATTATTCCAGGTCAGACCATGTTAGTATGTGGGTGGGGGACCACCATGGAGTACCAGCTGTTCTACACTTTTGCCTTCTTATCATTTTTCCATCACCTAAGAAATCCAATCCACCTATAACTAATGCTCTGTCCCTGAAGTCTAGGGTTCTCCTAGCATTTTTCACTAGCAGAAAATTCCTGCCCAGGAGTATGCCACAGAGTTCTTGCTACAAAAGGAATTTCAGACTTCAAGCCAAGATGGAGGCATGTGTGAACATTCTGTGATTTCCTCCACAACAAAGAAGGAATACCACTACCTCAAAATGGAGGACAACCAGAAATTCAAGAAAATCAAGCTGCATGGAAATTCAACAAAAATATAAACAAAAAAAATACTCATCCAGTAAGGTAGGAGAAGTGGAACCAAAGCAGGGAGGATGTGGTGTGGAAAAGTGGTGGTGATAGAAGCTGTGGCTGTCCAGCAGAAAATGCAATCACACATTAAAAAAGTAGAGAGAGACACCTGGGGAGTGCTCCCTGCACCAGACTAGATTACACAGCCCATGGTTCTAGTGCCACTGAAAATAAAGCCTCATTCTACCTGACTGTGAAAACCAGTGGGGGCTGGAGTGAAGGAATAAACTGCTGGTCTCTCAGTAGAATCTATTTGTTTGGAGGGCCCCCACAATCCTAGAACATCTACAGATGCAACTATCTTGGGAACTATAGCCAGGCAAACAACTAGAGAGGCACCAGTCCCATAAAGAAAGTGGGATAAGTGCCTGTAAAAGAGGCAAGTGCTGAGCAAGCAGCTCTGTTCCCTCTTAGGCTCCTCCCCCACATACAGCACCACAATCTGGTGAAATAGTTTGCCCCACACTGTTAAATATCTAAGGCTCCACTTCCTTACAATGTAACAGGAGTGATACCTCTACCTAACAACAACAAACACAGGAGCCTGTCAAGTTGAGGAGGAAGAGAAGTATGATCCTAAATAGGAAACAGATCAAGGTTCCAGTGGGAGAACTAAATGATGAGGAGGTAGCCAATGTAATGGATGAGGAGATAGCCAACCTAACAGATGCAGAGTTCAAAATTGGTGATAAAGATGCTTACAGACTTGACAGATATGTTTAAGCACAGCAAATGAAAAAGAGAAGAAGTGAAGGCTATGCTAAGTGAAATGAAGAAAAAGCCACATGAAACCAATTGTAAAGGGAAGAAAACCTGGGTTCAAGTCAATAATTTGGAACATAAGAAAGAAAGAAATGGTCTACCAGTACAGAATGAAGAAAAAGAATTGGAAAAACAAAACAAAACAAACAAAAACAAAACAAGGGGAGGCTTAGGAACCTCTGGGGCAACTCTAAAAGTGTCAACATCCAAATCACAGGGGTGCCAAAAGGAGAAGAGAAAGAACAAGAAATAGAAAAGTTATGTGAAAAAATGATGAAGATGGCCCTGGCTGGTGGCATAGTGGATAGGTACTGGCCTGCAAACCCAAAGGCTGCTGGTTCAATTCCCTAGCTGGGGCACATGACCAGGTTGCAGGCCAGATCTCCAGCTGGGCCCGTGGCTGGAAGCAGATGGAAGGAAACCATACATTGATGTTTCTCTCTCTCTCTCTGCCTCTCTCCTTTCCCATCTCTCTGGAAATAATAAATAAAAGCTTTTAAAAAATGATGAAGAAATACTTCCCAAATTTAACAAAGAAAATAGACATACAAGTCCAGGAGGCACAGAGAATCTCAAACAAGCTACACACAAAGAGGACCATACCAAAACATATCATAATTAAAATGACAAAGATAAACAGAGAGTCTTAAAAGCAGCAAGAGAAGGTTTCTTACAAAAGGTGTTCCTACAGGACTATCAGCTGATTTCTCAAAAGAATCTTTGCAGGTAAGAAGGGACTGGCAAGAAATATTCAAAGTGATGAAAAGCAGGACCTACAATCAAGGTTACTCTATGCAGCAAAGCTCTCATTTATGATGAAAAAGCAGATAGAAGTGCTTCCAAGACAAGGTAAAGCTAAAGCAGTTCATCATCACCAAACCCTTATTATATGAAATGTTAAAGGGAGTTAAGAAAAAGAGGATCAAAACTCTGAACATTAAAATGATAAGAAACGCACAACTATCAACATCAGAAGCTAAAAGTAAATAATAAAAACAAAAACAAACTAAGCAAACAACCAGAACAGGAAAGAATCATAGACTATTTGGAAGGTTATTATCTGGGAGTGGGAAGGTGGAGAAGTAGGGAAATGGTAGAGTTTAAAAAACATAATTGGTAGGTATCAAATAGATGGGGGGGGGGGTGAGTTAAGAGTAATATAGGAAAAAGTGAAGCCAAAGAATTTTTATACACAACCCATGGATATGAACTAAGGGAGGTAGGATTGCTGGAGGAGAGGGAGGTACTGGAGAGAGGGGAGCAAAGGGGAAAAAATGGGACAATTGTAACAGCATAATCAATAAATACACTTTACAAAACAATAAAAATTATTTTTTAAAACAGGAATTTTGTATTCACAGAATTTCCCCCCAGGTACTATATGGCCCAAAGCCTCACCAATAGAGGCACCCTCTCACCCACAAGTATGTCCACTGGCCACTGATGTTCTGGCCAAGATATACCTCCCCACCCATAGATGGAATACTTCTAAACATTCCATGGACCATCACTGTAATGGTAGAGACATCATTCCCCTACCAGTATGCCCACTGGCCTCATAAGAGACATGCCCTCTCACCACTTGGTTGGTCTTTCTTGGCAGAGGTATGCTCTCTTCCCCAGAATGGATTTCACTGGCACCAAATAAACCTTTCTAGAACACAAATTACAGGGGCATTCATACCAAGTGGTTTACAGGTGACCTTACCTAGGTCTTACTGGCCAAAAAGCAGGCACAGAGGGCTTGTGATGTACTGAAAACAGCAAAATCCAAACAACATCCCCATAAGGTCAGAAAACAAGGAAGTAAAGAAGTTGAAGGTGTCCTTGTCTTCATGTTTAAAACTTCCACAACCTTTTATAGCCTTTACAACTTTACACAGAACTTCTGCACCATTCACAAAATTTATATATCTTTACCTATTCAGACTTAATACTAATATACTCTAAATTCTAGTTATTTTCTACAATGGGAAGGACCATACTCAAGCTCAATATCTGGCAGCTAACAGTCCCAAGATTTCAAGCATATGAATAAAGCAAAATAAAATATTTTCAGAGCAGCCATGTGCCACTTCCAAGATGGTGGCACACTCAGGAGCAGCAGCATCCTCCATGGTGCAGCACCCACATGACTCATCCTTTATGGTGGAGCACTCTTGTGAATTACACAATGTGGCAAAGTGCCCATGGGGCTCAGTCTTCGATCCCCAATATGCATGTGGGTTCAGCTCACAGAGCTTATGGGTTCTCTTCCTCCCCAAACAAGTTTTATTACATGATTTTGGAATTCCTAATGACTGGCACCTTGAGCTGGGTTGCAGGGCAGTCTCTGAGACTAGAGGTCAGTTTGCTTCACCTGGCTGGAACCTGATTATCGGTTACCTCAGTCCTATCTGGGTCACCAAGACTGCAACCAAGCAAACAGGGCCCATTCACATGGTGCCTTGTATGAACCAACAGGTGTTTACAAATTTTCAACCTTGTGGGGAACTGAGAGCACTCCTTTTGGAGCCCTGTTTTCCCATGAGATGAAGCACTATAACTGAGCCCCAAAAGGATATAAACCAAAACCAGTCTCAATAGCACCACATTACTTATCTGTCAGGTCTCTCCTTCAGGATTTGGGGTATGTTGTCCTTAGCCTCCATATAAGAGTCCAGGAAAGCATGTGCTGTGTTACACTGTATCATGGTGAAGTTCAGGAAAGGCACAAGTCCTAAGAGTTCAGGCTGCAAGTCAGAGTCCTTTGGAGTTACCTAGTGCTGGCACAATCAAAGAAGCAGCATGCCTGCTTTCTTACTAGCCTAGGATGCATGGCCAAATCCTACTACAAACTGCATAACTACTTGCTGCTTCTCACATTGCTGCTACATCCTCCTCCTTTCACGTAACTGCTACAATATGCCCTCCTTTTCAAGGTTGCCCACTATTTCTTTTAAATCTTGAAGCCACATACATCTTTTGCTCTGGCACAGTTGCACAGCTGTTATCTAGCTACCAACTTGTTTTATAAATGCAGAGTACCTTAAAAGCTGTGTTATCTCCTTCCCTCATACCCCAAACCATGGACAGGGAAGATCTGTACCCCATTTCAGCACCCTGCTTTTAGGCTTTGGACCCTTTTAAACTTGTAAATGACAATAGGAGGTTTCTTGATCTTCTGGAGCTACTCCCTGCTGGTCATGGCCATCTTCCTACCTACCCCTGGCTCTAGGGATTTTTAACAGAATGGAGGTGTGGAGCAGAAGGTAGCCATCATTTACAGGGAAGGACCTTGCTGAGTCCAGGTCAGTTGGTTGTCCCTGGGAGCAAAATGTTCAGGTCAAAATGCTGTCACTGCCGAACAAACTGGCATCCTTGTCATTTTCTGGAGCTGACAGTTTGGTGAAAGTTTTGAAAGACACAATTAAAACTATAACCACTAAATGACAAAGGCAGAGACCAATTCATTAATGTTTTACGTTATGACAGCAGTGGCTTCTCTGGAGGAAGTTGTACAAGGCGTGTCACACCTGTCCAAAGCACTTTTACCCACTACACTTAGCTTGGGCTGAGGGAAATATTTCAGAAACCCCTCTTTAAGACTTATGTGCCCTTCCTATCTTAGCCACTAGGTCAGAAAAGGAAATCAGTTTTAAAGTGAAGCCCACAGACATCCTTCTACTTCACCAACCCAATCACTTGGCTCAGTGAAATAATTAAGTCTCAGGAGGTGGTGATGCTGATGAGCTTCCTTTTTTCATTTTTTTAGATTTTATTTACTTCTTTTTAGAGAGAGGTGAAGAGATGGAGAAAGAGGAAGAAAACATCAATGTGTTGTCGCATCTCACACACCCACAATTGCAGACTGACCCACAGCCCAGGCATGTGCCCTGACTAGAAATCAAACTGGTGATTCTGGTTTACACACTGGCACTCAGTCCACTGAGCCACACCAGCTAGGGTGCATATAGGTTTAAGTGAGTTTGCAATATAGATTGCAACCGATCCTTCAGGCAATGAGATGATGGGCTTACTCCCATCATCACACAGCAACCCACAAACCAGTATTTGAGTCTGTGAGACTGTCTTTTGGGGAGGCATCCAGTTGCAAGGCTTTTGCTGGCATAACACTTAACAGAGACTATGTCCCAGAGGCCTACAGACACTCAGACTCATTTGGTGCCAGGAGCTTTGAATATAGCTGCCTGGAGAACAAGAGGGCCTTCTTGTAAGATGCCACATCACAGATTTGAAGAGCACAGAGAACTGGTCCTTCAGGAATAAGTGCCTGCCCCGACCCCCCATGCCAGGATAAACCCCTCTCTTCAGGTGCCTCTAGCAGGAACACAAGTCCTTGGACCTGTGTGTCACTGAGGAGGAGCCTCCCTGCTGGTGAGTCACTGGCCAGCCTGGTTCAAACTCTGTGTCTGGGACAAGAGCAGTATTGTGGGCCACAGGTCCTCCAAGCTCTCCTACAAGAATTCCTCTGATCATGCCAATGAAGAGTAGAAGATAGACCCTGAGAGCAGTGACTTCAGAGAGAGGCAGGAGCAGAGTGAGCAATGAGTCAGTCAAGGAACCTACCTCAGCTCCTAGGAGGATGGCAGCCTACCAGGGGCCACCTGCCGGAGAAGAAGAAGCCAGTCAAGAGGAGCTCCTTCAGTCAGAGACCCCTGGTGGACAGACAGAGCCAAAAGCTGGAGCTAGGAGGGTCTGGGAAGAAGTCTGTTAGGCCAGGTGGTGGTGATACTTCTCCCCATTATGAGAGCTGACTGAATGGGATACCTTTGAAAGCCAAAAGGTCCTCAGATGAGGCATTGCCAGGTCTAGGCTACAGCAGTGGCAGTGGTCACTACACCCTGCAGTGGACATCCCCAAGCTGCCTGTGAGAAGGCACATAAGGAAGCCCAGTTGGCTTTGCAGAGGGCAGGAGAGCAGGGAAAGACCATGAAGCCATTCAACCTGAACTATGGAAATTCTTATCATTGAGAATTTTGGGTCCAACCTCGGGGAGGAGATTAAAGTGGGCTCCATGGTGGGTGAAGGTTTCCTTAAAGTCCTGGCCAAGAAGCAGTGCCACCTGCTGGAGAACGAGAGACAAAAGGAGGAGCAGGCTGTGCAGGTGCCCCCCCAAAGGTCAAGGTCTTTCTTCCCATATTCCTCCCTCGTTTTCAAAGAAGCAAAACAGCTTGTGCCTGAAGCAAGGAGATGTACCTGTGCCAGGTAGCAGCCTGGGCACTGAGATCTGAAAGAGCAGCAGCCCAGCCCTGCTGTTCAGGCCTTGACCAGTTACTCCAAGATTAAAACTGCCATGGCCTTCCAAGTCCATAACCCCAATAGCACCAAGTCCAGCTCTGCTGAGGGTTTTAAGAGCATTCAGAGAGATAATGGCATTTACTTGAGTGCTGAGTCTTAAGAGTCATCTGCAACCTCCTTGCAGTGCAGTTCCTCATATGACTCTAAAACCAGAGGGAATGAATAGTTCAGGCCTGCAACCCAAGGCTGACAGCCACAAAGAGGAGGTTCAGAAGCAGCCTGAGCAAAAGGATTCAGAGCAAGGCTCAAGACAGAGCAAGGAGCACAGACCGGGATCCATCTGAAAAACAGGAAGGGCTCACAGGGGGCTAAACATATGCTGGGGCCGGTTGTCCCACCCATGAATGGAATGGAAATCCACATAAAACCTATGCTCTCAGTGCCACCCATCAAATTCAGACTCATCAGAGTCAGTCCAAAAGATTCCAATTTCAGCTTTCCATTGGGTATTGTCTCTGATCCCACAGGGAATCCAGTTTTCAAGCTTCAGGATTCCTTGGCCAGTAATGTTTGCTTGACACAAAGCATCCCCATTCTCTGTCTCAATCATCACATCCAGAGAGCCATCGGCCTCTCCCAGTTGTCTTTCCCCACTGCAGCCCTCACTTTGAAGATGGAGCCTGTGTGAAAGCCTTGGGAAAACACCCAGTTTGCTGGAGCAGAGCTCACTAGGAGGTGCTGGCTCAGGCCTCCAGCCCTGTCCTCTGTGGGAGCCTCCAGCCAGGCCAACTGTGGCTTCTTTGGTGGAGTTTCCATGTTGCCCATGCCTGTGGCCTCTGTAGCATCTTTTGCTTCTCCTCCAGGCAACCCCCAGCCACCTCTCTACTGGATGACCATGTGTTTGCAAGTCAGTGCTGGCTGATTACCAAATGATACCTCAGCATCAGAATTAACAGGCTATTCCACCCAGCAGATCCTGATATCCTTTCACACATCTCTGCAGGCACCAGTGAAGCTGGGACTGAATGGAGGGCTCCCCACCTCCCAATCACAGGAGGTCTTTAGCTCCTTGCAGTTCTTCAGATCTCAGGTGTACACGCACCCTTGCCTGTCACCACCCAGCCATGATCCTTTCCGGGGGCATAGCCTTAAAGCCTCCATACTCAGCCTTCCCTGGCATGTAGCCCTTGGAAGTGGCAAAACCCAAACCTGTCTTACCCTACCATCCCCTGAGTGGAAGTCAAGCCCTGATTTATGAGAACTAGCTTGGCCAGTCTGCTAATGTAGGCACCTCCAGGATGTTGGACTCCCACAGCTCCCACAGCTGACAATGCCACTGCCCAGCTCCCAGTTTCCTCTTCCTTGGTGTGGCTCCAGGCAACAGCCTCTGACACCATCACAGTCCATCCAGCTGCTGCAGGGGCAGAGATTCTCCACTGGGGGCCCTGGCAGGATTCTTCCACCATGTCCCAGCCTTCAATCCTTAACACCAGCAGCATGTCCTCTCAGATGGAGATGAAGGGCTTCCCCTTCACTGATAGTAAACAGAATATTCCTTAAGGAGGCTCCATGCCAGCAGTATAGACCTACAGGACTTGCTTTGCTAGCCCCAGGCAAAAGCCCTTTGGATCAGCAGTAATGTGGGCTCTGTGCAGGAATACTATGTTCACCAGGCAAAACCAGAAGTGAACTAAAGACTCAGCCTAGGAGCTGTAAAACTGTAGAAGGGACCTTGGGCTACCTCCCAGATGGATTGTGAAGGTGGAGGAGAGCAAAGCTGGAAGGTGCTTGACCATGCCTCTCCCTGAAGACAGTGCTGCCACTTAGACTCATAGTGGGATGCTAACTAAGTCTCAGCTACTCCGTTGTCTGCCTGGCCCACACAGAGAGATGTCCCTTTTCTTTTCCACTCTTGAAAGATCCAACATCTAACCAGCTTGCACTGTGGATATGTGGTGTTGATCTGCTTGCTTTAATACAAACAGCAAATGACCCCCTTCCTGGCTCCTTTCCACCCCAGCTGTGCCCCCTCAGGCCTTGGGAAGTGCAGGATCACCCAGGCCTGCTCTTTGGCTGGGTGCTTTCACTCAGTGCTTCCTTTTCTCCTGTCCTCAGTGCAGTGTGTGGCAACATCATCATTTAGTTTGAAGCTTTCTGTTTAAAAGACAGCAAAGGTTTTTACAAAGGAGAAGGGAAAACAAAACACAACTATGTCTGGTTCCTCAGCAGCCTCTCCCAGACCCTGTCTCATATTCGATTAACTTCCTTCACCTCTCTCCGATTGAAGTTGGTGCCTCAATTTTAAGAGTCTGTGTGCCCCCACCTGCTATCTCTCAGTTGATTAACCTTTGAGGGTGTTTGCAAAAGAAGTAAGGTTATGTAGACCGTGTCATGAGCACCCCAGTGTAGAGCTGTGTGATTTGGGAGCAGTGGGTTTCAGCCCAGGCCTGATGACTGCAGGGAGCTTAGGGGCAGCCCAGTGAGGCTGATGACCCTTTTAGTGTAAGAATTACACAGAATTTATGTATTGGACTCTTCTAGAGCCAGAAGATATGTTGGCCACTGGCCTTGAGGAGAGTCGTGAGAGACAAAGTTACTGCTCTTTTCCCATTGGGCCTGACATGCAACCAGGCAGCACGAAGACCCCATTGGCTTCTCTGCTCCCATTGGCTGTTCTCAGCACCCACAGGGGCTGCTGTTTGATGCACATTCCCTTTCCTGGAAGCCTTCTGTAACATTCCCTTCTCCTCACTCCTCCCTGATTCCACTACTTTCTTGTCTGGATGCTCCTATTCCTCTGCCTGACACAGCTCTTGACTAGAAACCATAAGGTTTCTCCTATAACACGATCCTGGTTTCTCCTTTTCTTCATGTCCATTTGCTAGGACAGAGGGCCTGAACTGAGCAACAGGCCAGGGTAGGGGCCAACGGGATTCTGCATCGTGGGGCTGACACAGCTGGACAGCTGAGACAGCCTCCTGAGTCTGAACAGACACCTCTAGCAAAATGTTTGCATGAATCACTCCATGCTGAGTTTTTGTTGTTTTAAAAATAATAACTAGAATCATCCCAGATCCTGTCATTCTAAGGAAAGGGAAAAGGTAATTTCGAGTTCAGCACATGCCTTTCTGAGGTAATCACCCATCTGCTGAGAGAATTCTCTGCCACTGGTTCTAGGGACCCTGGCTAGGAGGACTGGTGGCAGGTGGGTGAAATGCCCACCTTTAGTGTCACTACAGGCATGTGACAGCCGCTCAGGTTGTTTCTAAGTTCAGTGTCCAGTGCAGAATGCAGGGAATGAAGCACCTTAGGCAGTGCTTGAGTAACTTGGCATTGCTGGTTACTGCTCTAAGGATGTGTGTGTCGGTGGGGGGAGAGGGGGACTCCTAGCAGAGTCCCCAGGTCACACCCCATGTGGCAGCTGGAGAGAGGGCCAGTTTTCTTGGAAGAAATTTTACTATTCAACCTGTAGCTTTCACCACCTCCTCTTGCCTCCACCCTCAGACCTTACTTTTTACTGGCTTCTTTTTCTTTATCCCCTAAGTCTTAACTCTGAAATCTCTTCTCAAACATCTGCCCATTTGACAGAGTTGCTCACATTCACCTGCCCCAAGTGCTCATCTGCTCTGCCCCTTCTTTTGGGTGGGCAGCTGACTGGCTGTTCTCAGCTGCCTTGCTCCTTCCGGCCTCTACCACCTAGGGCCCCTGCAGGAGGCACACATGCTGCACCTTGAAACTGGTCAGACCCCTCACTCCTGATCCCAGTGCACATGGTTTGTCTAAAGGAAAACAGGCTTTCTCATTTTGAAATTCAACAAAACAGTGCTGGATGCTGTTAAAACTCAAGCCGTTTCCTTCAGGTGATACTGCCACCTTCAGGTGATACTGCCATCAGAGTGACAGTACTGTGGGAGAAAAAATAAAAACAAAAGGGTCACCTGTCCTCCAGCCCTTTTCCCTACCCCTGTATTTTATACCACCCTGCCAATAAAAAACGGAAAACACTTGACTTTATATGTATTGATGTAGGTCTAGGTGAAGAAAAAGTAAGTGTTTCACTGTTTAAAAAAAAAAAGAACAAAGAAAAAGGAAGAAGAGGTAAAAGTCAGATCCCTGCAAGGGAATGCTTTGAAAGATGCAAGCCTGGACATTGGAATTAGTGGTGCCTGAATACTTGACCTCCCACAATGCCTGTCCACTGTGTAAACAGCTGGGGATTGGAAGTCCACCTGTCCCCAGGACCTCAATCAAACCAAGCATTGAGCTTCTACCTCCCTGAACTTCTAGGACTTACCACAGAGGACTGAAGCTGCCCAGGGGCTGCATGGGCCCCCATGCTATCTCCAGGACAAAATCCCTGATAACTCTTTTAATAGAAATTAAATCAATTAAGTCTTTTCTTATTGGCATGGGGACCATTTACTCTCCTCTTCCTGAACACATTGGGCGACTTACCAGTTTTTCAATCTCAATGGTTAGAGTTGAAGGAATAGTCTGTCTCCCAGCCATCCACTACTCCCTTCTTTACGTGCTCCTTAGAGGAATATATTTTTGCTTACTCACTTCTAGTCCTTTCTCGCTGTCTAACGCTAATACTTGAATGAGATACTCTAGTCAAGCTTAAGACCCAGATACTCCTTCCCTCTCTTCAGATCTCACATAGCATTTTTCGCTTTTTAAAAATTTTATTGTTGTTGTATTACATCCATCCCCTTTTTGCTCCCCTATGTCCCCTTCACCACCCACCCACTCTACAACAAAGTCAATCCCACTTGTCCATGTCCATGGTTCTTCCACATTAGGTTCTTAACTAAACTGCTCCCATTCTTTGTCACTTCCTCCACCCCTTGCCTCCCTTCCCACTGCCCACTGAAGGTCCATTCACTGTATTCATGCATCTGGTTCTGTTTTGCTTGTTGTTTGTTTTTATCATTATTGTCTTGTAATGGGTGAGACCATACGGTATTTGTCTTTCACTGACTGGCTTATTTCATGAAGCATAATACTTTCCAGTTCCACCCATGTTGTTGCAAAGTGTAGGAGTTCCTTCTTTCTTTCTGCTGTGTAGTATTCCATTGAGTAAATGTACCAAAGTTTTTTGATCCAATCAACCACTGATGGGCACTTAGGATGTTTCCAGCACTTGGCTGTTGTAAATAGTGCTGCTATGAACATAGGGGTACATAGGTTCTTATGCATTGGTGTTTCAGGGTTTTTCGGGTATAACCCTAGTAATGGAATTGCTGGATCAAAAAGCAGTTCCATTTTAGTTTTTTGAGGAAACTCCATACTGTTTTCCATAGTTGCTGCACCAGCTTGCATTCCCACCAACAGTGCACCAGGGTTCCCTTTCCTCCACATCCTCACCAACACTTCTTGTTTGTTGATTTGTTGATGATGGCCATTCTGACAGATGTGAGGTGATATCTTATTGTGGTTTTAATTTTGATCTCTCTGATGGCTAGTGATGTTGAGCATTCTTTCATATGTCTTTGGGCACTTTGTAGGTCTTCCTCAGAGAAGTGTCTGTTCAGGTCCTTTGTCCATTTTCTGATTGGGCTGTCTGTCTCCCTGGTGTTGAGTCTCATATGTTGTTTACGTATTTTGGAAATGAAACCCCTGTCAAGGTATCATCGGCAAATATGTTTTTCTACACAGTTGGTTCCCTGTTAACTTTGCTGGTGTTTTCTCTAGCTAAACAGAAACTTTTCAGTTTGATATAGCCCCATTTGTTTATTTGTTCTTTGATTTCCTTTGCCCTTGGAGAATTATCAGAAAACATATTTCTATGTAGGACATCTAAAATTTAACTGCCTATATTTTTCTCCAGGACCTTTATGGTGGCACTGCTTAGGATTAAGTCCTTTGTCCATCTTGAGATAATTTTGGTGTACGGTGTAAGTTGGTGGTCTAGTTTTATCTTTTTGAGTGTTGCTGTCCAGTTTTCCCAACACCACTTATTGAAGAGATTGTTTTTACTCCATTTTGTTTCTTCTCCCTTTGTCAAATATTAATTGACCATAGAGTTCTGAGCTCTCTATTCTGTTCCATTGATCTATATGTCTATTCTTATGCCAGTACCAGACTGTTTTGATGAAAGTAGCCTTGTAGTATAGTTTGGTGCCCTGTATTGTGATTCCTCCTGCCTTGTTCTTCTTTCTCAAGATTGCTGTGGCTGTTCATGGGCATTTCTAGCTCCATATAAATTTTTAAAAAATTTTATTGTTGTTGTCCATATAAATTATTGAAGGATTTTTTCTATTTCTATGAAGTCTGTCATTGGTATTTTAATAGGGATTGCATTGAATCTATAGATTGCTTTGGGTAGTATGGACATTTTAATATTGTTAATTATTCCCATCCATGAACACGGTATATGCTTCCATTGATTTGTATTGTCCTTCATTTCTTTCTTCAATGTTCTGTAGTTTTCTGAGTACAGGTCTTTTACCTCCTTGGTTAAGTTTATTCCTAGGTACTTTATTTTTCTTGTTGCTATGGTAAATGGGGTATGTTTTCTAGCTTCTATTTCTGATGTTTCATTATTGGTATACAAAAAAATGCTTTTGATTTCTGGATATTGACTTTATATCCAGCTATTTTGCTAAATTTGCTTATTAGGTCAAGAAAGTTTTTGGTGGAGCCTATCGGGTTTTGTATGTACATTATCATATCAACTGCAAATAATGACAGTTTGACTTTCTCCTTTCCAATTTGGATACCTTTGATTTCTTTTTCTTCTCTGATAGCTACAGCTATATCTTCCAAAACAATGTCAAACAGAAGTGGAGAAAGTGGAAAGCCTTGTCTCATTCCTGATCTTAGGGGGCAAAGCTTTTAGTTTTTGACTGTTAAGTATGATGTTGGCTTCAGGTTTCTCATATATGGCCTTTATGATGTTGAGGTGTGCTCCCTCTATTCCCATTTTGCTGAGTGCCTTTATCATAAGTGGTTGCTGTACTTTATCAAATGCTATTTCATCAGTTATTGATATGATCATATGGTTTTTATTTTTCATTTTGTTATGTGGTGTATTCCATTTATTGATTTTCCAATCTTGTATCATCCTTGCATCCCTGGGATGAAACTCACTTGATCATGGTGCATGATCTTTTTAATGTATTGCTGGATCCGGTTGGCGAATATTTTGTTGCGAGTCTTAGCATCTATGTTCATCAGAGATATTTGGCCTATAGTTTTCTTTCTTAGTTGTGTCTTTACCTGGTTTTGGGATTAGAACAATATTGGCCTCATAGAAAGAGTTTGGGAGTCTTCCCTCTTCTTGGAAGTTTTTGTAATAGGTTGAGAAGGATAGGAGTTAGTTCTTCTCTAAATGTTTTTTAGAATTCACCTCCGTAGCCATCAGGCTCTTCTGCTTCGGGAGATTTTTTATTACTTCTGCAATTTCACTAGTTGTTATTGGTCTGTTCTGGATTTCTGCTTCTTCTGGATTCAGTTTTCGTAGATTATACATTTCCAGAAATGTGTCCATTTCACCCAGGTTGTCATATTTCTTGTCATATGGTTGTTTGTAGTAATTTCTTACAATCCTTTGTATTTCTGGAGTATCAGGTGTGATTTCTCCTCTTTCATTTCTGATTCTCTGTATTTGGGTCCCCTCTCTCTTTTTCTTGATGAGTCTGGATTAAGGCTTGTCAAATTTGTTTATTTTTTTTTTGTCAAAAACCAACCCCTGGACTTGTTGCTTCTTCAAATTGTACATTAATTCTGCTCTGATCTTAATGATTTTCTTTCTTCTACTTGCTCTGGGCTTTGTTTGTTGTTGCTCCTCTAATCCTTGCAGATTTATGGTTAGGTTGTTTATATAAGCTTCTTGTGACCTTTTTAGGTAGGCCTGTATTGCTATGAATTTCCCTTAGAGGACTGTCTTTGCTGTGTCCCATAGGTCTTGGGCTGTTGTGTATTCATTGTCATTTGTTTCCAGAAAGTTTTTGATTTCATCTTTGATCTCGTTGTCAACCTATTCATTACTCTAAAGCGTTTTATTCAGTTTCCATGAGTTAGAGTGTTTTTTTTTTTTTTTTTTTTTTTTTTTTTTTTTTTTTTTTTTTTTTTTTTTTTTTTTTTTTTTTTTTTTTTTTTTTTTTTTTTTTTTTTTTTTTTTTTTTTTTTTTTTTTTTTTTTTTTTTTTTTT